>JASDQU011179521.1:0-13357 GCA_032191745.1 Picea mariana | reverse complement strand
GAGGGTATGAGAATGGTTGTCTTGGATATTATTGTAATAGAGCTCTGCTCGACTAGAGGTTTCCCCCTCAAAGAGGCAAGTGAACATTGCTCTCAATATTCAAATTTCTCTTTCTGGTTTTATTCTGTTATCATTTCAGTATTATCATGGTGTTGTTTTGGTTATATTTTTTTTCATCTTCCATTTCTAGCATTTTATTTCTGTTATGCATACTTTTTATATATGGAATATTAAACATTTTCACATACAACTTTTCCCTTTGAAAAGTATCTAATACCTACTTTACATGCCTTACATGTTCATCCCAAGTCTCGCTAAAAACAAGAATGTCGTCTAAATACACAATCACAAATTCATCTAGGAAAGGACTAAATACCTCATTCATCACACGCATGAAAGTTGTCGGAGCAATAAAAATCCCAAATGACATAACTAACCACTCAAACATTCTTTGTTTGGTTTTAAAGGAAATTTTCCATGCATCTTGTTCTGCAACCCTGATTTCATGATATCCACTGCGCAAATCCAACATAGTGAAATAAACAACATTCTTCAATTGATCAAGTAAATCATCTATGCAAGGAAGAGGATATCGATTTTTAACCATGATTTTATTTAAGGCCCAGTAATCGACACACATTCACCATGTGCCATATTTCTTTGGCACCATCACGATCAGAGAACCATAAGGAGATGAACTGGGCCCGATGACCCCTTTATCCAATAATCCCCGTATCTGCTTCTTGATCTATGTCATCTCCACAAATGACATCATGTACATGCCCACATTAGGAAGAGTAGAATACTGTTGAAGATGTATCTCATGTTGGATTTCCCTCTTAGGAGGTAATCCATCCGGTTCCTAAAAAAATCATCATCCTTAGAAACAATATCAATTAATTCCTTTTTATGATATGGATCACATCCTTGGAAAGCATCGGATGTCCCAACATCTTTCTCTCTAACGACCATGAGTACATATCTCTTATTTGTGGTTATGAGTCTTTTAATTTGTCCTACACTAACAAGTGTTGTATTTACCCTCATGTTGTGAGCTCTAATAATATATTCCACTCTCCCCTTAGTAAGGTGGTATTTGTTCTCATGGAGAAAGAAGACTTATTTTCTATCATAAAGATAAGGACTCCCCAACACTATGCCACATATATCAAGTGGTACAACATACAAATCCACTTCATAAATCAACTTTGAAGCAATAGAAAATATGATCCTACATTGTTTGGTGACATTAAGTTTTACTTTATCACATACCCAACCAAGAG
Organism: Picea mariana; assembly: GCA_032191745.1. Taxonomy (NCBI): domain Eukaryota; kingdom Viridiplantae; phylum Streptophyta; class Pinopsida; order Pinales; family Pinaceae; genus Picea; species Picea mariana. The sequence goes on along the minus strand of JASDQU011179521.1, from coordinate 12,074 downwards.
AATAAGGCTTTAGATGTGGTTTCGTTTCAAGAACCATCTTCTTGACAAGTGCTTCAGATATTAAGTTTACTTGGGAACCCAAATCAAATAATGTATCTATCTTAGTATGTTTAGATACAACTCTTATATTAAATAACTCTTTCCTCTTTCATTCATCAACATGAGATTCATTATTGGAACTTAAACTAACATGAAGGGAATATTTATCTTGTACTCCAACTGATGTGATATTTCCTTCATCTCCTGAATTAGAACCAAGATCTTGTTGCACTGTAGCAACGGTCTTTATATTCCCCTTCCCACCGAATTGTTTTGGTTTCTTTTCTGGATCTAGTTTCCATCATTGTTCTTCATCGCGAATGCTCTTATTGCAATGAGTGCAAGATGGTTTTCCTCCTCTCGTTACTGTAGTGGTCTTCTTGTTCTTCCTTTTGAACTTCTTGAATGTCTTTTGTGGGAAATTGGAAGGTTTCTTCGTGGAATCTTCTTGAACATGTTTTCCCTTGTTCTCAAGGTGAGTGGCTTGCACACAAACTTCATCAAGACTAGTGGGGTTAAACAAGAGCAAAGTATGACGAATATAACTGTGAAGTGTGCTAATATACTTCATTAAAGTTTCATAAGAATCCAAAGGAATATTCAATGCAAGATATTTCTTCCTAAATTCTTTTGTGAAACTTTGTACAATTTGACCTTTACTTTGCCTTAAATTTTTCCATTCCATCATCGCTTTATGTAAATACCCTAATGGATAGAACTGCTTCCTTATCTTTGATTTAAATTACAACCATGAGGAAATAATATTACCATACTTACTCTTGTCATGAAGCTTTCTCTCCCACAATATGAGAGCGGTTCCTTCCAAACGAAGAGAATCCAGTTGCACTTTAACTTCCTCTTCATCAATATGTTGAACTTGACAATATACTTCAACCTGTCGAATCCAATTGTCTAGATTTTCAGGATTATCATCTCCATTAAACATATGTAAATAAAATTTTACATCAAGATTTAACAATGGTTTCTTAAAAGAGTCTTTATGGCTAGAATGATGAGAATGATGAGAATGCTCAGAGGAAGAAGAACTATAACTTGAAGGTGAATATGGAGGCTCAGGAGGATCTGCTCCAGCCCCTTGGTTTATCGAAGCATCATCATCTTCATGTGTTTCCTTTTTCTTCTATTTACTCTTCATCCTGTTCTAGTAATCTCCATACATTCGTTCGACCATTTCTGACATGCGATAAAAGACCATGTGGAAGTTTTTATCATGTTCATCAGGCTTGTCCTCTTCTTCCATTTTCTTCCTTCGGGATGTATGACCAACTTCAGGATTCAAATTATTTAGAGTTCCTTCACCTTGCTTATGCTTGGCCCTAGTAAGCATTCATACTCAACAATTCGAGTCAAAGACGACTGCTCTGATACCAACATGATCCAATATCTTTTCATCTGGTGAATTATTATCTTGTGATATTGCTCCCCTTGAAGTTTTTGATGTTCTTTTAGGACAACCATATTTGTGGAAGAAACATGTTGTGTATGAGTCTAGACCCCACAATGTTATTATTGCCTTGGGTATACAATTGTACAGGATACCATAGGTAGCACTACCTATCGCTATTTCTTTAGTCTCTTCTAAGAAAAGCAGTAAGGTCATTTCACAGACTGAGAAGTTTGTCTTCTTTGTGATCCATGCTTAGAGTAAGAAGAAGGTCACCGCCACATCCATGACCTCTACACAGAGCCTCTGCTTGCAGCAGAAGCAAGTAGATGGGATTGTGGAAGAGTACATAGATATATTCTCCTCACCCACCGAGGTAGAAAATCTCTACGAATTCAAGAATCTAATTGATCTAACCCCTGGTGCCCCACTGCCTAATAGACCAGTCTATCATCGCTCGCTGATGGAAAATGATGAAATCAAGTGCCAGATCCAAGATCTGCCTCAAAAGGGGTAAATCTGACCCAACTCCTCCCCCCACGGAAGCCCGATTATTCTCGTGTAGAATAAATATGGCAACTGGCAGCTCTACATTGATTACCAAGCATTAAACAAAATCACAGTGAGGAATCGGTACCCAATTCCCCAAATTGATGACCTTATTGACCAACTCAAGGGGGAAATGTTCTTCAACAAGATTGACCTAAAGTCTAGCTACCACCAGGTTCCCATCAAACCAACTGATGTATGGAATACAACTTTCAAATCTAAAGAAGGTCTCTTCGAATGGCTGCTCATTCCCTTTGGCTTAACAAATTGATACGGGATCTTTTCGTCCGGTGACTTATTAAATAATTGTATTAAATGAGAATAAACTAAATTACACCATAAATAAGGAAACTCTCAAAAGGAAATGGACATAATCATGAAATATGAATGCAAAAACTTGATAATGAAGTTCTTCCCTGGTGGACTACGTCTTCGGGTCTTGCTCTCAAATGGGTAAGCCTTTTTATTAACTCCACAAAAGAATTGGGAAAAATACATAAGTATACCCCATTCTGGAGTTAAGATACATAATATTTTCTTATATCAGAAAATAAACATCACCACTGCGTTCATGGAATTGAATTACCTAAAAATGACTATCTCCACACCTCAATCTAAGTCGGGGACTTTCAGACCCAAGGAAAATATCACCTCGGTTTCCATTCCTACACCTGCAACTAATGACTGCGATTTTTTCTCGAAATGCATGCCCAATCGGTACGGTTCTACCCTTGTTTCTCCTTCTCCCCCTATACACTGGAGAAAACCCCTTTTTATATAAAAATGCTGCGATTGTGCAATAATGAGTTCGTTTACCTACCGATGAACAGATGTTATATTAATTCTTTGGTTAGAGGAGATCCCAGGGTTGAACCCGCGGGTCTCCCCTTTTAACACATGGTTACAATAGTATGTCATAGGTTTCGACAGAGGTGGATATGCCACTAGAATGGCAGACCAACTATATTTGGCGGAGATGCTTTGGCGGCTGGCTATTAAAACGACGAAGATTTTGGCGGGTATGGCATATATGGCGGGACCTCCACTAGATTTGGTAGGGTCTTGTTATATATATATATATATTTGGATTTTCAGTTGTTGGGTGTCAATGGGCATTTTCCCACTGCCACATGGCAGCCAATCATTGGCCCATGTCACCTCGTTGCACAGTTAGACTGCCACATCACCCTACCATGTTCCGTACAGATGCCACGTGTCCTATACAGACTGCCATGTGGAAAATTTTCATTGGTCCACAAGTCGGCCCAAAAAGTCCAAAAATGAGTGACACGTGGAATCCTCTTGTGCTACCACATCATCATGCTGACGCCATCATGACCCGTGTCGTCGTCTGAGCTTTCCATGTATTTTGTACAGACAATGACGTCATCCGTGCTGATACTGACGTCAACAGTACAGATGCTGACTCATCCCTGCTGACAATGCTAGGTTGACCAAAACTTTGACTGCGAATATCTTTTGATCCGTAACTCCATTTGACGAGTCGTTTATGCTTTTAGAAACATTGCGACGTACTATTCACGATCATGCAATTTTCATTGAGTTGTGGGAACTTTTAATTTTTTCCCTTTCTATGTCTACTATATCACGCCTTCCCACTGAGAGATTTTTGGACCACCAAAAGATTTCATCAATCAATAGGTAAGTGAGGGAAGAATCTGCTCACTTTATCCTTGTAATGATCCCAAGCCAAATTCCGGCTTGGAATCACTAACTACCACTGGTTTGTCGATGTGCAGGTTTTTATTGAGTTATTAAGTGCATACAAGATTCATTCAACACATGAAGATCATCATACATTCAATATATAGAAGCACAAGAAAAGATCTGAACCTTTTATTATAAGCAATGTAGGATCAATACAATAGATGGACGATCTGGCATAAACCTTAGATGGTCGTACAAAAAATAGATATGAGCTGCTAAAAAATGCTCCCATCAATACAAAAGAAGCCTCTAAAGGCTAGATAAGTAATGAATACCAATACCAAGCAGATCTGAATGTCAACCCCTCCAACTAGAGAGTGCCACGCTCCAAGTGGAGACTGAAGCCCTCAATAATTCGACCCTGATGGAAGAATGCTCCAAATGAGCCCAAACTCGATCAAGTAATAGATCAGGGCAGTGGGATCCTACTCCTGAAGTTTCAAACCCAACATCCAAGGCAAACTTCTCCAACTGCAGGATCTTCTAAGAGAGTTGCACCCTCCTGAATAGCTAAATCGAACCCTCCTCAATGGTATGGTGCGCCCTTGCTGGAAATTCCCCAACAGTACAGCCTTGCTATCTTCTGAAGCTCTAGAAGGAGATATGCTAAGAATAGAATGGTGTGGAGGAATATTTCATCCTCGAGACCAAGCTGTGGAATAAGGTGAGTGGATATTTCACCACTGAGTTGCTCACAAGGGTTTGTACAGCAAACCCCCAAACTGAATGCTCAAGAGCACTAAAAAGAAATATACCAAAATCAGAATGCATGATAGGTGATCCCCAACCTCTTACTTATACTTTTCCTTCTAATTCTCTATTGAGTTAGGTTAACTTCCAGGGTTAACTTCTATTCTTCTGTTGAGTTATCTTTTTCTCCTTTTAACCTATTTCTTTCTCAAGTCAACTTAAAAAATATAACTTTAGTCTAGTTGACCTTTCCCCTCAGTGTGAGACTATGGCCTAGTGGGGACACCTAGACCACTACGTCTTCCAAACCTCTTCTTCAAGAGGTGGGGGACATTACAGTCCTTCTCTATCCACTTTGCCTTGCTTGGATGTGCTCCCTTTAAGCCTAATCGAAGATAATCAACATCAACCCTGCGTGAAGTCCTCGTCCTTCTGTCCATGATGATATCTTCCTGTAACTCATCCAAGTAATCAAGTGAAAAATAATCAATTGAATGTATTGAAACTTCCTCATCCCGATCCATGATTATGGGAGGCTAAAATTTTTTCAAGTTCTCAACGTTCACAACAGAGTAAATTTTCATATAAGGTGGAAGATCCAGACGAAAAGCATTGGTACCACTTTTCTCCAAGATAGTGAAGGGTCCATAATGAATTGGATTAAGTTTCTTTCCTTCACCCTTAAATAGTTCCTTGCTAATGTGAATCCATACCCGTTCTCCAACGTGGAACTGATGATCAACCCTGTTCTTTTCATGCCGAGCTTTATGCTGTGCTTGACTTTTATCCAACTATTCCTTGACTGCCTGGTGTATCTGCTGGATCCTCTAGATGAACTTGCGGGTTCTATCCTCTATTCGTTCTTCATTCACATCGACATCTCTCCCATACATCAAGTCCAAAGGAACCTTGGGTAGCTACCCAAAACATGTCTCAAAAGGTGAACTCTGAGTGGAGGAATGTAAATATCAGTTATAAGCATGTTGTACATAGGGTATCTGTTCATCCCATAATTTAGGATGCTTGCTGTAGTAGCCTAGAAGAAAAAGTACCACTTTTTTGTTTACCACCTCTGTCTATCCATCGATCTATGGATGGAAAGCAGTTCTCCTCTTCAATTTTGTATCCATCATTCTCCACAAGATAGTCCAAAAATCCCCAAGTAATCTAGTATCTCTATTCGAGACAATGGATGTGGGTAATCCAAAGTGTACCCAAACATACTGAAAGAAGATATTAGTAGTTTTCTCATCAGTGATCTGATTTTTACATGGCATAAAGATACACATCTTGTTAAACCTATCCACTACAACATACAAATAATCATGACCCCCTCTGGTCATTGGTAAACCCCCTACAAAATCCATGGAAATGCTTTCCCACGGATGGGATTTAACAAGAAGTGATGAGTATAGCCCCAATTTTATATTAATGGGATTACAAGTAGAACACATCACACACCCCTTTACATATTTAGTTATAATTGCTTTCATTTGAGGCCAGTAACAAAAACTCTGCAAATGAGCTATAGTTTTTCCTACCCCAAAATGCCCAGACACAAGAGAAGTGTGAGCTTCTCGTATTACATGGAATCGTTCACTTGTAGGAATACATAGCTTCCCAAGATGGTAAAGTAGTTTTCCCTGCAGACAATAGTTCTCTACTTGTGCACCATGGGTTAGCTTCTCATATACTTCTTTAAAATCTTCATCGATGGCATATTGTTCTTCATAACTATCATGAGATAAAGAAGTATTCTTCAAAATAATAGAAGCAACAATAGAACGTCTAGAAAACATATCAACTACCTTGTTACTTGTACCCTTCTTATATTTGATTACCAAATGAAATTGTTGTAGAAAACCTATCCATCTGTAGTGTCAATATTGTTGTAGTTTGGTCTGTGCTTGAAGATATTGTAAGGGCTGGTGATCTGTATGTATACTTGTTTCCTTTCCTAACAAGTAGTGCTTCCATTTCTTTACACTTTGAACTAATGCATACAACTCTTTATCATATGTAGGATAGTTAACAATAGATTGGTTAAAAGTTTCAGAGTGGTAACATATAGGCTTAAGATATTGCATCAATACTACACCCATGTCGTATCCATTGGAATCTATCTCGATCTCAAAAGGATTTTGAAGATTCGACAATGCTAATATTGGTGCGGTACTGATCTTCTCCTTCAAAGTGTCAAAAGATTTTTGTTGATTTTCTTCCCACTAAAAATTGTTCTTCACATTGGTTAAGGCATGCAAAGGAGATTCTATAAAGGAGAAGTTGGGAATGAATCTCCTCCAATACTGGACTACACCTAAGAAGCTTCAGACTTCAGTTACACTCTTTGGCTCAGACCATTTTACAATTACTTCAATTTTTTAAGGATCAATTTTCAATTGTCCTCCTCCTACAATATAACCTAAGTATATAAGTGTAGTCTTGCCAAATTCACATTTATACATTTTGTTAGGGACCTAACCCCTCACGTAGGTAGAATAATATATTCCGATGTAATAAAGGTCAATATTAATAAGGCCTAGCAATAAGGAAGAATTAGTCAAATGTAAGAAGACTTAATAGAAGCTTCCGCTTATAGAAGGATCTTCCTCTAGATGGTTCTTTTGATAGAGATAATTAGTATAAATAGGAGTCAAGGATATGAGAATGATTGTCTTGGATACTATTGTAATATATCTCTACTCGACTGGAGGTTTCCCCCTCGAAGAGGCAGGTGAACATTTCTCTCAACAATCGAAGTGCTCTTTCTGGCGTTATTATGTTATCATTTCAGTATTATTGTGGTGTTGTTCTGGTTATATTGTTTTTCATCTGCCATTTCTAGCATTTTATTTCTGTTCTGCATACTTTTTATATCTAGAATATTACAAGTGGTATCAGAGCACTTTCCTCGGCAGAAAACTATGGGTAATTTTTTTTCAGGGTAGAGAAGTATTATGATGTCTTTAAGATACAAAGATCTATCGTTACACGCATAAACCCGTGGTTGAGGGATTCATACATGCAGGAAATATAAGTGGTACTTAAGCGCAAATCTATTGGACACCCTTGTAACCATTGTTGGTACCCCTTCAAGTGGTATCACATCAGATAACACCTGTATACAGATCGTACTATATTTCCTGACGCCCTCTTTAGATAAACCGATCGGCCACATGACTGCTATAGTGAAATCGAGAACAACACTCGGGAAGATACTCTAAGGGTAGTTGGGTAATACGACTAAGGGCATGGTATAGCCTCCATAGTTGGTTCCTTGAGATATTGGGCTGAGTACTACTGTTGGACCTCGCACGTATATCGGAGAGCTATAGCACAGGGAAAACCCTTGTCTGTAGAACCCTTGAATACCAAACCCTTGGGGACGGAAAAAAATAAAATAAAATAAACAGGACCTATTGCCACACAACTATGTTCGAGTTTCCAAATCACTACACATTTCTTCCTGGTTAAGCATTTGGGCATTTCATCATTGCAGTATTCTTCAGACTGGACTATAACTCCATAGGTTTAAAAAACAAAAAAAGTCTGGAAATTTTTGCACCATTATTTAAGACCTATTCCACTGGATTGATCTATTTTCCCTTATCACATTCATACCTATCATTTTTCTGCAATTGTTTTGAGCCCACCCACCCCTCTTCGGTTCCCTCGTCATCGTGGCTCATACCCGTAGCCAAGACTTGGAAACTCCCTTGAATACCTTGCAATCTAATTTCACAGAGACCCAAAAACAAGTGAGACAGATTAGTGCCAATATTGCCACCATCAATAAAACCATGCATTTTCCATTTCCACCTCAATTGCAGAACTCAAAGAAGACCTCAAACAAGACATGACTACCCAACTTGAATCTGTCACTTCGATGAACTGCACCAAGCTGAATATCCCTGTAGATCCCACTTTATCTGGCCCACCTTTGCATACCGAAGATGAAACTTCCTCTCATTCCCATAATTATCAACCCCATCACTTTTAGCGTGACCTACGCCTTCTGTGGGTGGATGTGAACAAATTTTATGGCTTAGATCCCACTAGTTGGGTAACTCAAATGGAACATTATTTCTCTTTGTATGACAATATAGATGACTTGGCCAAACTCCAGTATGGTGTTCTCCATCTAGATCAAGAACGTTGGCAATGGTGGCTATGGAGAGAAATTTATCATCAAGGGTATGTTTCTTGGACACACTTTGTGGCAGAGCTTTATGAACTCTTTGACACTGACACCAACCATTTAGGCCATTTGAAAAATTTGAAACAATCTGGCACAGTGGAATACTTTATAGATTCTTTTGAGTGACTGGATTTTCGTACAGAGGGCATGTCTGATGATTTTTTCCGAGAATGTTTTATCAGTGGCCTCAAGGATGAGATTCATGCCCATGTCCTCATGGCTCGGCCTCAGTGTTGGGTGGAGGCTACTAGACGAGATAAGGAAGCACAACAGGTTGTCTCTTCTCAAAACCGGAAACCCTCCTCTATTCCTCGCACTAAACTAGTAAATCCCATTCCTCCTTCTACTCCATTAAAGATCCAAAAATTGACCAGGGCCAATATGGTTGAATGGCAACTCAAAGGCCTTTGTTATAATTTTTATGAAAAATATTTTCCGGGACACAAGTGTAAGGAACAAAATATTTTTATGGCCATCTTAGAGGATGTTAAATCTCCCCTTGTGTTTGAGTAACCTAAACCCACTGACATTACCCCTCCCTTAGACCCTCCCGAAGTAGAACCGGTCATTTCCCTAAATGCTCTCACGAGATTCTCTGCTCCCCAAACACTCAAACTAATTGGCTACATCAAGCATAGGAAGGTCATCATTCTTGTTGATAGTGGCAACACCCATAATTTTATTCATTGCTGCATTGCCCAAGAAACTAATTTCTATATCCATGCAGTCAATAATTTCCAAATCATGATTTCCAATGGCGGGTCCATGAAGTTTGGAGTGTTTTGTGAAAATGTGTGTCTCCAAATTGGTGACTACCACCTAAAATCTCATATGTTTTCTATTGACATGGGAGGTTGTGACATTTTGTTGGGTGTAGACTGGCTAAGGACTTTGGGTCCCATTCTCATGGATTTTAAGGAATTAACCATGCAATTCGACTAGGAGGGCCAGCAATATAATTTCCAAGGCATCATCATCGGTTCCCCTGAGATCATTAGTTCCCATCGCATGGAAAAGATGCTCAAAAAAGGTCATTCGAGCATTATTTCCCAACTCCATGCTATACAAGAAACTGATACACCCTCTGTGCCGCAAGACCTCCAATCCATCCTCTCTAAACATCAAGTGTTTTTTTCCACTCCCCAGGGACTCACTCCTTCCCATGGTGTTCATGATCATTCCATTCCCCTTGTCCTAGAAAGCCTTCCTCCCAATATATGTCCCTATCGTCACCCCTTTTCCTAGAAAAATGAAATTGAGAAAATGGTTCAAGAACTGCTTAAGGCAGGTGTTATCTAGCCTAGTAAGAGCCCCTACCCTTATCCTGTGGTCATGGGCATGAATAAATAAGGCTCTTGTTGCATGTGTCCTGATTTTCGCGCCCTCAACAAACTCACCATTAAAGACACATTTCCCATTCCTTTCATTGATGACCTCTTGGATGAATTGAGTGGTGCCCAGTTCTTTACTAAACTTGATCTTCCTTCTGGCTACCACTAGATCCGTATGAAAGAGGCAGACATTCCTAAGACTGCCTTTAGAAATCATGAGGGCCACTATGAGTTTTTTGTCATGCCCTTTGGTTTGTGTAATGCTCCCTCCACTTTCCAAAGTCTCGTGAATCATGTCTTCCATCATTTTCTCCATCATTTTGTCTTAGTTTTATTTGATGATATTCTCATCTATAGAAAAACCTAGACAGACCATCATGCTCATGTGAATTGAGTTCTCCATCAACTCTCTCAACACCAACTTTTCCTGAAACAATCTAAATGTGATTTTGGCACCTCAGAAGTTGAGTACTTGGGTCATATTGTTGGAAAACACGACATCAGGGTGGATTCTAAAAATATTGAAGCTATGCAATACTAGCCTCACCCAAAGACTCTCAAAATCTTGCATGGATTTCTGGGCTTAATAGGTTATTATCGCAAGTTTTTTAAGAATTATGGAAAGATTGTGGCCCCTCTCACTCCACTCCTTAAAAATAATTCTTTCACCTAGACTCCAGCAGCAACTTAGGATTTTCAAACCTTGAATATGGCCATGTGCACCACTCCAGTCCTGACACTTCCTGATTTCACAAAGACCTTTGTCCTGGAATGTGATGCTTCAGGGAAAGGAATTGGTGCTTTCCTTATGCAAGAGGGTCGGCGTTTGGCCTTTACCAGTAGACAACTGTCTGAATGAAATTTGGGCAAATCAATCTATGAAAAGGAAATTTTGGCTATTCTGCATGGCATTGATATTTGGCACCCTTATCTATTGGGGCAACGCTTCCAAATTAAGACAGATCGTCAAAGCCTCAAGTATTTTCTGGAACAACCCATCTGCTCTCCAGAGAAACAAAAATGTGTGACTAAGCTCTTTAGATACGATTATGATATTATTTACAAGAAAGGAAAAGACAATGTGGTTGTGGATGCACTTTCCCAAAAATATGAAGATGAAGGGTCCATTTTTTCTCTCTCCTTCATTGTACCAGATTTTCTCCAAGTCGTTCACCAGGAATGGCTACAAGATCCAAAATGTTCACATCCAATACAACAATTGCAGTCCAATTCTCTGGTTTCCCCAGATTACTCTTGGCTCCATGATGAGCTTCGATACAAAGGTCATTTGTATTAAAGTAAACAGTCAAAACTTAAATTCACGGTACTTTCTAAGCTTCATGATACACCCCTAGTTGGGTACTCAGGGTTTACCAAAATCTATGACAGGGTCAAACGTTCTTTTTTCTGGGATGGTATGAAACAAGACGTTTGTAATTTTATGGCTGAATGTGATGTGTGCCAATGCAACAAGGGTGAAACAGTCAAATCTCCTGGCACACTACAACCAATTTCGATTCCACCTGCTATTTGGTGGGATATCTCTATGGATTGTATTGTAGGCTTACCTAAATCGGGAAATAAATCAGTCATCATGGTGGTCGTTGATCACCTTTCCAAGTATGCTCATTTATGTGCTCTTCAACACCCATTTACTACAGTCATTGTGGCTCAACTTTTCATGGATCAGGTCTTCAAGCTTCATGGCATGCTGCATTCTATTGTTTCTGATTGCGACCCAAATTTCACTAGCAATTTTTGGCAAGAACTGTTTAAGCTACAAGGCACCCAATTGCATCTCAACACAGCCTATCATCCTCAGAATGATGGTCAAACTGAATTTGTCAACAAGTGTTTGGAAACATATTTGACGTGTTTTGCATCAAAAAATAAAAATCACTGGGCTCAATGGTTACCACTATATTAATGGTGGTACAACACTTCATATCATACAGCTACCCGCATGTTAAGGTCCTAACCCGCACATAGGTAGATCAATGTATTCGGATGTAATAAAGGTCAATATTAATAAGACCTTTCAATAAAATAGAATAAGGCGGATGTAAGAAGACCTAATAGAAGCTTCCGCTTCTAGAAGGATCTTCCTCTAGATGCTTCTTTTTAGTATAAATAG
>JASDQU011179520.1:0-25551 GCA_032191745.1 Picea mariana | reverse complement strand
ATTGTAACAGAGCGCTGCTCGATTGGAGGTTGCCCCCTCGAAGAGGCCTGTGAACATTGCTATCTGAATCAAGTGCTATTTATGTTCAAGTGCTATTTCTGTTGCTATTTCGTATATCATTTCTGTGTATTGTGAAGATTATGCTGGATATTTTACTGTTATTCTGTTATTTCTATCATTTCGTTCCTGTTCTGCATATTTTATATATCTGGTATCTTGCACAATCCCAGTGTGGTACTTACATCCACCTGAGATGGTCCCTCGCCCACAGGCAGGACTCCCCATGACGATTCCTATCATCACCCCCACTACCTCCACTACCCCCATACTCCCTACTCCCCCTGCTACCGATGGGGGCAGTATAAAGAAGAAGGAGCCCACAACTCCACTTCCCCCGCGCATCCCTCCACCTTGCGCATTGTGTGACAAAGAGGGTCACCAAACCAATAATTGCCCATCACTACTGGAATTACGAAATTTAATTCCCTCCAATCCAACCCCCACACCATCCATAACTACTGCCACCACTCAACCTTCCAGTAGTAAAGGGTTGAAGACCAAATTCGCATGTGCCATCTGTTCTGAATATGGCCATTACACCCATCATTGTTCAACACTGCCTCATTTCTGGCAGGCATTATCTATCATAAGCCGAGACTTTCAGAACAACCCACGCCCAGCTACATCCTCCACAACACCTATCACTGACATTCGCTATGTCACTACTTCAGTCAATGAACGCATGAGATGCCCTTGCTCTCTTTGCAATTCATTGATTCATTATACATACCAATGTCCGATGATCATCGAATATCGACAACGTCAGTTAGCCCTACTTCACCAACCAACAGAAGAAATCATTGACATATCTTCACCATTTGAAGATCTCCATATCATCTCTCCTGAGCCCAAGGCACTCCCTACGCCCCCATGGTTCTTAGATGACATGTTTGAGGATTTACCCCGTAACCCACCCAACTCTCCCACACATCCCCCTGCGGAGACTCTCCATCCCACTACTATGGGTACCCCTCAATACCTCAATATATGGTTTATGACGAGTAATCCCTCACCCTCTCCTAGTGATACCCCCTCTGTTTCCTCAGCAGGGGGCACTCACACTGTCACTGAGATCACTCCTCACGATCCATTGTATTCCCGTCTTTTCCAATGCGACTAAGAAATACTGTAAGAGCTACAACGCCCAGACTCTCCCTGGGATGCACTACATCATCGTGCACTCTTCCTTCCGCAGGAAGCCCTCATGCCTCCTAGCCACAATCCCATTTAGGCGGTCGAAACCAAATATTTTATCCCATCAGGACCTATCGATTGGTTCAACAATTCTATTCCTGCACCCGATGCTTTTGAAGAAGGTAATCTGGCTAACATTTCCCCCACCATCAAAATTGACATTTCCGTCAAACCGGGCATCGTCGAAGAGATCATCATTGGAGCTTCTTGCACTCCTCAAGAAATTACCGCATACAAAACCCTCTTCCAGGAATTTAGGGATATCTTCGCCTGGTCATACATGGAGATGCCTAGCCTCGACCCCTCTATCGTCGAGCATCGCATCGACACCTGGCCCAACATCACACCAGTTCGCCAAAAACAACGACTGCTACACCCATCCAAGGCTGCAACTATCAAAGCTGAAATCGACAAATTACGCACGACCGACTTTATTTACCCCATTGCTTATACCTCATGGGTTTCCAACCCTGTACCCGTCGACAAGAAACAGGGATCCATCCGCGTTTGCACCGATTTTCGCGATATCAACAACGCATGTCCCAAAGACAACTTCCCAACGCCCTTCATCGATCAAATCATCGATGATTGTGCCGACCATGAGGCTCTCTCCTTCATGGACGGATTCTCTGGCTATAACCAAATTCAAATCCACCCAGCCGATCAGTACAAAACCGCATTCATTACCCAGTGGGGTACGTTTGCGTACCGTGTCATGCCCTTTGGCCTCAAAAATGCTGGTGCAACTTTCTAGCAGGCCATGACATACATCTTTCATGATCTAGCTGCAATCATCCTCGCTTACTTGGACGACCTCACCGCTCGATCCAAGAAGCGCACCCAACACCTCGATGATTTACGAGTCATCTTTCAACGGTTTCGTCAATACAACATCCGCTTGAACCCTCTCAAGTGTATGTTCTGCGTCACTGTAGGGCGCCTCCTCGGTTTCATCGTTTCCCAAAGTGGTATCACCGTAGATCCCCTCAATGTCCAAGCTATCACCGAAATTCCACCTCCTCGGAATTTGCGACAGCTACAGAGTCTATAGGGAAAAGCCAACTTTCTTAGACGCTTTGTTCCTAATTACGCCATACGTGCACATGGTTTCCTTCGCTTACTGCGCCACGAAATCCCTTTTCATTGGGACGACTATGCCCAACAGCCGTTTGACGATTTGAAGACAACACTTTCCAATGCACCTTTGATTAGTGCACCTGATTACAATCGCGACTACATCCTCTACGTATCAGCATCAGCTGTATCAGTAGTCGGTGTCCTCATCCATCTCGGAGATGACAATCGTGAACACGTCATTTACTACATCAGTAATAAACTCTCAGGACCACCCCTAAAGTACAAACATGAAGAAAACCTTTCTCTTGCAGTTGTCCTCACAGTCCAGAAACTGCGCCATTACATTCTGCTTCGCACCACCAAGGTTGTCGCAGATTCCAACCCTATGCAATATTTGCTCAGCCGTCGCCAAGTTAACGAAAAATTTGCTCGATGGATTGTTATCCTTCAAGAATACGACCTCGAGTTCTCAACACCTAAGAGTAAGAAGGCCCTCATTCTCGCTGAACTTGTCACGACCCTTCCCTCTGACACACCTAGTGCCCCCGTCAATACTGACTTTCCTGACGAACATCTCTTTTACATCGCTTCTGATGATCCTTGGTACGACGACCTTCTTGTCTACCTATGAACTCAAAATTTCGGTAACCACCTATCACGAGATGACCGTCGGCACATTCGCCATCAGGCCCCCCGCTATCTCCTCATCGGCGACATCTTATATCGTTGAGGCGTCGACACCATTCTTCGTCGCTGCCTGAATATTGACGAGGCCGACAGAGTCTTAAACGACTGCCACAACGGCGCATGTGGGGGCCATCTTTCAGGCATCGCCACAGCCCAAAAGATTATCCGGGCCGGTTACTTTTGGCCTACCCTGTTTCACGATTGCATTCATGCCGTGAAACGATGTGAGCAATGTTAGCTCTATGCCAGCAAAGCCCGAGCTCCCCCCACTCTTCTTCACCCTGTCATTACTGCAGGCCCCTTTTGTAAATGGGGCATTGACTTTATGACTTGTAATCCCCCCTCCAGCAATGGTCACAAATACATTGTTGTCGCTGTCGATTACTTCACCAAATGGGCTGAAGCTATGCCCACTTTCAACAACACCACTGACACTGCAACGCATTTTTTCTTCAATCACATCATATCCAGGTTCGGAGTACCACTCCAACTCGTTTTCGACCACGGGAAACATTTTGAGAATGAGATCTTCGTCGAACTCTCATCTCGGTTAGGCTTCTCTCACGAGTTTGCCTCACCATACTACCCTCAGTCAAACGGACAGGTCGAGGCAGTGAACAAAGTCCTCAAGACCATGTTATAGTGCACGGTCAATAAACATAAAACCAATTGGCATCATATGTTATTTTTCGTGCTATGGGATTATCGAACGACAGTGAATACCGCCACAGGTTTCACGCCCTTTCACTTAGTCCATGGGATAGAGGCCTTTTTTCCAAACTTCCACTCACCATTCCGGGAGCCCACGGCGTCCATTTTTTGAACCGTCTGCATCCACGGGATCAGCATCCCGCCACCTACATCATGGCTGTCCCTAGGCCACTTTTCACCCTGAGCCCCCGGGGCACCCTTTTTTTCATATCATGGCCAGGTATGCACGCGCATGGTCACATTTATCTAATACATGTTCATATTTTTTCTTCTCTTCAGATATTGTTCACTTTGGGTATTTGGTGGTTCTCTGTGCAGGTACTTGGTCATCATCTCTACATCATTCCTTCAGGTATATACTCAGCATTGGCATGTAGTCTCTCCCACTGTATTGCATTTACATTCCCAGTCACACCCCCTGATTTTGGCCTTTAGGATACCCTATTTCCGGCTCTGCAGTACTCACACCTCCATTTTCATTTTTGGTACTGGTACCCGGTAGTTTTCTTACCCACATGAGTCGTCTCATTCATAACACCTTTTTTCACTTTTGACACTCATGCTCCTCTTTATTACCCTTTAGGGATGGGAGTCCCGGTAGTCTTTCATCATGTCGTGAATTAACCACATACTTCTTCTCCTAATTTTTCTAGCTTCCCATACGGACTCCCAGCACATCGCTTTATGGTCACATTCTGTTCTTTACCTGCACCTCCGCAGGATCATGAACCCTCCACGTCATCCACCATCAGTTTGCCCATTTGCGAACCTATATTCATTTCACCTACCCCATACAGAAACTCGCCAATGGGCCCCCCACCCTTCATCGATTTTCCCAACAATTTATGCCCTCACTGGGGCACTCATTTCACACTGGGGCACTCGTTTCTGTATTTCTACATCTTCCCCAATTTTATTCATTATTTATTGTACAAACGCCTTTATTTCCAATTATTCACTTTTTTCGTCACCATCGGCGAACTACTTTCCTTTTGGCCACACGCAACCCATGTCACCCTTGGTTGGAGAATTACTTCTCATTTTCCCCCGTCGGCATCGTCTATATTTTCATAATACTACCCAGGTCACTTACCTTTACCCTCTGAATTTGTTCACCTTGTCCAGCCTCTTGCACAAATTATCCCTGATCTTGTCGTCCCCCTGACACTTGATCTTGTCACACGGTTGCCGCCATTCATTCTATCATATACCCTCCAACCAAGGGCAGTCCTGAGTCTTCCTATTTCTCGACTTCGTCTATGTACCTCTGCCACTTCTCCACCACAGTAGATTCCGCGAAGCCCTTTGCTTCTGGGAGTCGCGTCCTCCTTTTGTCGACATCAGCACACTTTTCCAAAAGGGTGACAGTATCTTGATTCTCATTTCCCATTTAATGAGAGATCTCGGATGGCACAAGGGGAAACACAATTGCTCCCTGATGTCGTTGACCCCCATAACATTCGACGCCAACACTTTCTCATGTTGTGGTGGGTCTTACTTTGCGACTATTGCAGTTTTTTCTCATCAGTTGCCGAAGACCTATGAACTTGGTAGGGACACCAATGCCCACATCACCGTCGCTGGTTACTTCCGCGACCATTACCATTGGTTCAGAGTATGTTCCGTTGCAGAATTGTCTTCTGCCTTTATCATTCTGCCCCCGAGGGCGCTGCAGTTGTCTACATCAACATTTCAGAGTTACATTACACGAGCATGGGGCATGCCCGCCTCATTTGTACACACTTCTATATTGATACACACCTTGTGGAAAGTCGGAATCTACAGGTTCCTTTCTTCTCCAAAGGATCGCTCTACGCGATCTCATTCTTGCTCTCCCTTACAACACCATCCTCAGCAAAAGAAACATTGATGGATTTCGGCTATACATTTTGCTCCTAACCTCATCCATCAGGGGGCATCTGTTATCACTGAAATTTCGTCCTCACGTGGCGACAAGAACTCCACATCATCAAAACAGGACTGGATTCATTCATGGCACAGGATTAATGCCACAACATTGCAAAAAGGGTCAAAAACTATACCAAATGATCAAAAATTTGAAGGGCGCTTTACATCATYTGAGTGCGCGCTCGTATGCGCATAATATCATCGTACAAAGCGCGCATATGTGCACAAGGCGCGGCTGTTAGGAGAAAAAMCCACGCGCTTGCTAAACGGTGCATTTATTGAAATTGGTCGGCCTCCCAAGTCGATTTGACACCAAATCCGAGCTCAATCCTCATGGTGGGCTGGTCAAAGACCTAATTATGCCCTAAAGAGCCTCTTTTCACATTCAAAAGAGGTCACATAATAACCCAATGATTGGCTATAAAAAGCCATGAATGACCACCATTTTCTCAAGGAATTCTTCATACTGTTATGCTGCTGAGATTGCTAAGGACCCATTCTTTGGCAATAAACATTACAAGCTGCATTTCATAGAGCTATTCACCCCTCTCTTGAGTGAATAAGCTTGGAGTTATTTCAACCACATTTTCATCTTTTCATTGTAAAGGAGAGCAAGATTTGAGGGTCTCAAGAGCCTTCCATTGGGGAAAGAAGGGACCCAAGTCCCCTTTCTTCTTTGTGCCTTTGGATTTCATCAAACAGATCATCTTATGCATTGGTGATATTGGTCCATTTGTCTCTATTTTTCATTTGTTTTATATGCTCATAGTTTTTATTAGTTTTAGTTTAATTCTTGTTAATAGATTTGTTGTTTTTCTTTCTAACCTTTTACCTTACAGTTGTCATGCCTAGAAGAGCCCAACTGGGCATGTAATCACTCTTAATTTGCTCACCTAGTGACGAATTGGGTGCAAACAAGGGGGCTTCACTTCATTTCATTTTTGATAGTGACAATGAAAAGAACTTGATCTCAACAAAGGTCGTCAAGTGGCTAGACCTTCCAATGACACTGCACCCGCATCCCTACACCATCGGTTGGCTTCGCCAAGGAAGATATCTTCATGTCAGCCAACGATGTCATCTTCCCTACAACATAAATCCCTTCAAAGATGCGGTATTATGTGATATTTCTCCTCTTGAAGTTTGTGATGTTCTTTTAGGACATCCATATTTGTGGAAGCAACATTGTGTATGAGTCTAGACCCCACAATGTTATTATTACTTTGGATATATAATTGTACATGATACAAGAGGTAGCGCTGCCTACCACTATTTATTTAATCTTCAATAAGCAATGCAGTAAGGTCATTTCACAGAACAAGAAGTTTGTATTCTTTGTGATTTGTTCTCATAGTAAGGTCATTTCACAGATCAAGAAGTTCGTCTTCTTTTTGATTCGTTCTCACAGTAAGGAGAAGGTCGCCATCACATTCATGACCTCTAAACAAAGCCTCTCTTTGTAGTAGAAACAAGTGTATGAAATCATGGAAGAGTATAGAGACATATTATCCTCACCCATTGGGGTATCGATGCATTTCCAAGTAAAGAATCCAATTGATTTAACCCCTGGTGAACCTTTTCCTAATGTACCTTTTTATCATCGCTCATTGATGAAAAATGACAAAATCAAGCATCATATCCAAGAGATGCTTGAAAAGGGGCACATCAAACCCAACTCCTCCACTTGCGAAAGCCCAATTGTACTAGTGAAAATGAAACACAGGACCTGACGGCTCTGCATTGATTACAGAGCATTAAACAAAATCACAGTCAGGAACCAGTACCCAATTCCCTGAATCGATGACCTTCTTGACCAACTCAAGGGGGCCAAGTTCTTCAGCAAGATTGACCTAAAGTATGGCTACAACTAGGTTCCCATCGAATCGACTGATGTATGGAAGACATATTTCAAATCTAAAGAAGGTATCTTCGAATGGCTGGTCATGGCCTTTGGCTTAAAAAATGCACTAACAACTTTCATGAGGTTGATGGATGATGTATTGAGACCCTTCACCAATTATTTTGTGGTGATATATCTGGATGACATCCTTATCTTTAGAATAACTTGGGAGGAGCACATGTAGCATATTCAATAGGTTTTGAGCACTTCGCAGTAGCACAAGCTATATGCCAAATTGGAAAAATGATCCTTTGGCATGAAAAAGGTCCAATACTTGGGCTACATTGTTGATGAACATGGGGTACATGTGGATCCAACTAAGATCCAAGTCATCCGTGACTGGTAAACCCCGACCACACTAACCGATCTTTGGAGCTTCTTAGGACTTACCAATTTCTACCGATGGTTTGTGTTGGGATTCTCCCATATTGCATGGGCCCTCGACCAAGTGACCAAGGGCGGTGGTAAGGAAAAATTCACATGGGGGAAGGAAAAACAACATGCATTTGATGATCTGAAGCATTTCTTGTGCTCAGCTCCTATACTCTCCTTAATCGATCTATAACAATCATTCAATATTCAGACTAATGCATCCGACTATTTTGTAGGTGAAATTCTCACTCAGAACAGTCATTCAATAGCATACCATAGTGAGACACTCTCATATACTACCCATAAATACCCCACCTATTACAAGGACATGCATTCCATTGTACAAGAATATCGTTAATAGAAACATTACATTATGGGAAAGGAGACAATCATATACACTGATCATAAGCCTCTGCAGTTAATACAAACATGTGGAAAGTTGCAGAATGACCACCATCAGAAGTGGTCCACATACCTGCAACAGTTCCATATCAACATCAAGTATAATATAGGGAGCACAAATTGTGTCACTGACTACCTCACTAGACCTCTTGTGGCTGCACTCATGACCATGGTCCATTACTGTGGGCATAAGGCATCTGAGTGGCCCCAAATTTATCAACAAGATCCTGAATTCTCCACCACCTATCAGCTCTTGGGTATATGCACAAATGTCACTGATTTTCACATTCAGGACGAACTATTATGCCATTTGGGCTACCTCTGTGTTCCTGCAAGCGAGTGTGTAAATCTGATTTGGGAGGGTCACTATGGTTGGATGGAAGGACATTTTGGCATAGAGAAAACTGTGGCCATTCTACAACAACATTTTTATTGGCCAAAACTTTGATAGGATGTCAACAAGTATATCATATCTGGCATTTCTTGTGCCATTTCCAATCCAGCCATCAAGGATCAAGGGTTATACACCCCTCTTTCTACTCTCAAGAGGCCTTGGAAATCCATCTTGATCGATTACATGTCTGGCCTTCCATCCACTAAGAAAGGAATTGATTGCGTATTTTTGGTGGTTGATTAGTTTTCAAATATGGCCATTCTCACAACTTGCAAGAAGAGCATCATAGTGACATATACTGCCAATATATTCTTTGAACGAGAGTGGGTCCATTTTGGGATACCACATACCATCATATCTGATAATGAAAACAAGCTCCTCAACACATTTTTGTCGATTCTCTGGTCACTGTTGGACACCAATATCACTAAATCCACTTCCTTCCACCCTCAAACCGATGGCCAGACAAAGGTCATCAATCAGATGATTTTCCACATCCTACACATTTATAGCTCTAAGCATCTACGTACATGGGCCGAGAGTCTTCCCTATGT
Organism: Picea mariana; assembly: GCA_032191745.1. Lineage (NCBI taxonomy): Eukaryota > Viridiplantae > Streptophyta > Pinopsida > Pinales > Pinaceae > Picea > Picea mariana. Next base: position 16,292 of record JASDQU011179520.1, on the reverse strand, counting down.
TCAACACAACTAAAAAAATGATCTCCATAGCTCCACTGACCATAGTCCATTTCAGGTGGGACTGGGATTCCAACCCTTGGGTCCCATTGATGTTGCACTACCTCTTGCAACCACACAGACAAAATCTTCCCATTTTTAGTCTAAGGCTGACAAATCCACCATATTCATTGAGCGGATTCAACACATCCACCGAAAGGTCCATGAGATTTTGCAGAAAGCCAATGCTAAGTACAATAAATTACATGATCAACACCGGGTACCCCACAAGTTTCAGGTGGGAGACAAGGTTTGGTTAAATTTGAAGAAATAATTCCTTAAAGATCCCCATCTAAATTTCTATCCACTTTGCTATGGTCCTTACACTATCACCAAGGCTATGGGAGACAATGATTTTGAGCTCAACACTTCCCCCTTCCTTGTCTTGCACCAAGTGTTCAATGTGGACCTCCTCCGACCATATTTTCCACCATTATTGGACACCTCAGAGATCGAAGAACAATTTACAACAATAGATCTCTGTTGATTAAGGTTGGTTGTCATTGATGTCAACCCTTGAATAAAGCCCCGTAACACAAAGGTTTGGGTAATGGACCCAATATTTTTTGATGTAAATATGACTCATTATTGTTTTTTCATATTTTATAAGAAGTAAATATGGATGAACTCCAAAGTGGTCCCCTTATGGTGAAAGCCCTCATGGGAAGACACTTTGTGGAGTAAGAGAAGCCATGCTTAATTTTAGAATAATGAGATGAAGGAAAGTGAATTTGTTAGGGAAAATATCCTAGATGGATTGTTCTTGTCATGTCATTTCTGGTGGTATGTGGAATGTCACATAATTCCTCACAGTTAGAGAGTTATGGCCATGAGAAGTTGGAGACCCCAGGTTTGGGTAATGGACCCAAGTTTGTTTGATGGGTAATGGTATGAGTTATGATATATTTTAGATAATAATATTCTATATGGATATTACATGTCATGAAATTTCTAGTGGTATGTAGAACGTCACATAACTCCTCACGGTTTGAGAGTTATGGCCTTACGAAGTTGGAGGACCCTCATATGTCATCTAGAAGCCCCAAAAGGTCAAAGTAGTCAAAGTGGTTTAAGAGATTTTAAAAGGTAAATAATAAAGTGAAGTGATGAGTGTTTTATAATTCAAAGTGAATAAAAAATAAATTATTTCAATAATAAATTTAATGGAGAAATTAGAAGTGGACCCAACCCTAAAATAAGGAAAGTGGGCCAAGTGACCTAGAAGATGTTTTTAAGGAAGCTACTTGGAGAGTATAAATAAGAGGCAATGCTCTCTCATTTGAATAAAACTTGAGAATATTGAATATCTATATGTTTCTGAGGTAACCAAGGATATCCAAACTGGAATTCTGAGTGAAAGTGAAGAAAAGAAGGCCAAAATGCAAGGAAGGTTAAATTCTTTTGATGGTGCTTTCTAAGGTATCTTATTTACAGGTCATCTCACCATTTTCGCTATAATTTTTTTTATAATGATTCAGATTGTGAAATTTATATGAAAGTGAGAAAACATATCTAAGTATCTATGGTAAAACATTCAGCTTGTGGGTCGTTGTATTTTGGGAGTTACACTCCGTGGAAAATAGGGTTTGTGGCCAGTCCTGAAACTAGTCAAAATCAGGTGTTTTGGGTAAAAACGCCATAACTTCTTCATAATAGATCCAAATTCAGTGAGACCAAATGTGTTGGTTAGGGTACATTATTTTTTATTCTTTTTAATATTTTCATATCAATCCATCAAACATTTTGTGCAGGGCACACTCTACAAGGTTGCTCTCTAGAATAAGCCAGAATTTAGCAAGATATGCCATTTTTGCTATAACTCCTTTTCTGAGAGGCTCCAAGTAGTGACACTTGGAGGAATTGCATAAAACACACTGAAAAACATTGTGTATCATTTTCATATATTTATACATTACAAGTTCAAAGTTATTATTACTTCAAGTTATGGTTGTTGACTAATCCAAAACTAGGCATGTGAGACTAAAGAAAAGTTTGATGAAAATGATAGTCTCTTGTTTTTAAAGTTAAGGAAGGTTTGTAGGAATGTGATCATATAAACCAGGTCTATTACAGAGCTACAAATCATATTTGGATGATGAAATTGATGAAGGATTTTGGTTGTGGTACATGTTGAGTGCATGGTTGAGACAAGTAGTTGATGAGTTGGCGCACATACATGAGGTGTATAGTTGATGATACTGGTACATATTGATGAGTCATAGTTGATGAGTAGTTGAAACATGATTGGTACATACTTGGTACATGGTTGGATGCACTTGTTTATGGTACATGTTGATTACAGGTTGGTGCATGGTTGATGCACTTGTTTAAGGTACATGTTGATTATAGGTTGAGGTACTGGTTGATGCATGGTTCATATTTATTGGTATAGGTTTATAGAGGTATATCTCATAGTGATAGTGTGACATTGGTTCCATCATTCTACTTCTACTTCAGGGTGGTAGGATGGGGCAAGGACAGATGGTTGTAGCCACCTTCTGGTTGTAGCCAGAGAACATAGGGTGTTGTAGCCTCCTTCTGGTTGTAGCTAGAGAATTGGGGAGTTGGAGCTTCCCTCAGGTTGTAGCCTGAGAAACTAGGGGGCTGGAGCCTCCTTCAAGTTGCAACTAGAAAACAAAGAAAGTTGGTTCTTCCAATTAATGTAATTCTTCAAGACATATAAGAAAAATCATTCTATGGTTTTTTCCCAATTTGGTTTCCACATAAAACACCGGTGTACTTTGTATGTGTATGATTGTTCATTTGTTCATTGCTTATTTACTCTGCATTTATTGGATGATAATGCTTCATTGATATAACACTTGGATTATATGGTTAAAAGGGATTAAATTTCTCTATTACAGATTCACCCCCCCTCTCAGTAATCAAACAATTGGTGTTAGAGCTAGGTTCCTTTAGGAAACAGTTTAACCACTGGAAGGAGATCATGGATTATTATGAGAATGGAGTACCAATGCTTAATGGTTAGAATGGTTTTAAGTATGAGAGGTGGAGTAGAAGGACATAAGTATTTTTACAGGCACAGGGACATTATATTTGTCTATCAGTTGTTACAGGATATGATACTTCAAAAAGGGCAAAGACTGCAACCAAGAAGGAATTGAAGAAGAATAACAAAATAGCATTGGATTTCATCTGGGAAGGATTACCTAAACCGATAAGAGAAAAGGTTGGTAAATGTTCATAATCCAAAGAAATTTGGGATAAGTTACATGACATATATTCTTCACCCATCACAGATTCAGAAAATGCCAAAGAAGATGCAGATACATAATAAGAAGAAAGATGCTCATCATGTCAGACATATTCAGATTCAGAAGAGTATGATGAAGTATAAGTTGATTACAAAGAAAAATTGATTAGTGCAATTAAATATTTAAGGAAAGAAAGAGAAGAAAACAAGTCATCCAAGAAAGAATTGATGAAGAAAAAGAAAAGTGTTCAAGGTTCTGAAAAGGATCAGTAGGTCATCAAGAATTTAAGAGCTCAACTAGAAGAGGCTAGAAGAATTGAAGAAACTCTAGAATATCAAAATAAATGTTTAGAAGCCAACATAGCAACACAAAAGGAAGATGCAGAAAAGAGAGAAAATATATTGATGGATCATCTCAAGGAAAGAACCAATGATTTAAACCAACTTGAGGAAGAGTTAGGTCAAGAAGAGAGAAGAATGGAAGAAGAAATAATTGCATTGAAAATCCAACTTGAATAAACAAAGAGAACAAAAGAGGTCATGAAGTCTCAGATAATGAAAAAAGAAGAAGAGGTTGAGAATCTTGAAGAAGAAGTTGTCACACTAAGAGTCAAAATCAACAAGCTCAACAAGAAAGTTGAAGAGACAGAAACATCCACATCAGTTGTAGAGAATGAAGAGAAGCACTCTACGTTGCTAGAAAAGAAGAATGAAGAAAATATAAAGAGTTATGCAAAAGTACTCAAAGGAAGGAATTATGGTCAACCATAATCTAAGAAAACTATTGAAGATACATATTCAAGAATACCATCCATGTTCAATCCACAAAAAAGATTCAATCATGATTATGATTAGTCAAAGAAAAAATTCAGAAGGACTATGCCACAAAGAAGATCATTCACTCCCAGGTATGAAAATTTATTTTATGGTCATTGTTTTTATTGTACTAAATTTGGACATAAGGTTGCATATTGCAGGGATTATAAAAGAAATGTTCAAGTAAACCGTGCCTATGTGGTCGCACGTAACATTGAGTGTCACAAATGTCATAACTATGGACACATAGCCAGTGATTGTAGAAGCATGATCAATACTTCCATGAAAGAGAATACTGATATCAGATATAAAAAAGTATGGATAAGAAAATAGGAAGAACAAGTGAATAAAGACCAGGTACCAGAGATCACAAGATTGACAATAAAACGAGATGAAGAAAATTCTACAGAGAAAAGGAAAGATGTTAGATATAGAAAGGTTTGGAAAATAATTGAAAGAAAGGAAGGACGGGTAAATAAGGAATAGGTTCAAGAGATTGTACTTTCAGACATTGTAGTGAAAGATGAATCCACAGATATAAATAAAGAAGTCAGAGCTCAGAGAGATCATGAATCTACCAATGAAGATGATGATGAATATACCAATGCAGATGATGATGAATATACCAATGCAGATGATGATGAATGCACATCAGAGCATGAATTGTTCTAAGCCATATGGCTTAGAGACTCCCAAGTAATATGCATATTAGACAGAGGGAGTCTATGCGATAGATGTGATATACCAAAGAACCATCCTTTGAGCAAATTGCAAAGTTTGAGAAGACATATTCAGAGCAATCAGTTAGCAAAAATACAGTTTGATAGTATAATGATAAATGGGTTAGCATTATGGAAATTTACGCAATTAGAGTCTTGGACAGTATGGAAAGAGATGGATTTGTAAGAAGACTTAGCAGGTTTTAATAGATATATGATAGTGGATGAGAGAATGGATTCAAATATTGGTTCAGAGAGTGGTTCAAAGACAAAGGAACATTATCGTAATGGATGATAATTACACAGGAAATGGCTCAAACAATACTAATGGATTTCAAATTGATAGATATTTTTTGGACACATGTAGTGCATACATCAGTTCACATTCAAAACAGAGTAATGCTCATAAACAACACTGATAAAACTCCCTACGAGCTATGGAAAGGAAGACCAACAAATATGAAACACTTCAGATTTTTTGGAAGCAAATGCTACATCAAAAGAGAAGATGGCAGAATGGGAAAGTTTGACTCTCATGCGGACAAAGGAATATTTGTTGGTTACTCAAGTACAAGGAAAGCATACAAGTGTTACAATCTAAGATTAAACAAATTTGTGGAAATCATCAACGTAACAATTGATGAAACAGACAGACCAAAATCAAAGGAAGAAGAAAATAAATCAATGGAACAAATTTTTGAGGAAGAAGATGAAAAAGAAGTAGAAGAGGAAGATGAAGATGAAGAGAATCTGACAGAAGTAGAAGAGAAAGTCCAACAAGTATCTCCAAAGACACCCAGTAAATGAGTACAGAAGAATCATCCTTCAGATCAAATTATCAGGAACAAAGATGCAGGAGTTGAGACTAGAAGAAGAATCTATTCACTAGAGAAAATACACCTAGCACTCTTATCTACAATTGAACCAAACGGTTTTGAAGAAGCTAGCAAGGATGAATTTTGTAATAAGGCCATGGATGAAGAATTGGATCAAATAGAGAAAAATGACACTTGGGAATTGGTTCCAAGACCAAAGAATAAGAATGTGATCGACACAAAATGGGTTTTCCGAAAATAAATTGAATGAATATGGATAGGTTACAAGGAACAATGCTAGATTGGTATGTAAAGGATATGCACAGATTGAAGGAATCGACTTTGAAGAGACATTTTCCCCAGTTACCAGAATGGAAGCAATCTGTTTTCTTTTATCCTATGAATGCTCCAAAAATGTTGAAGTATATCATATCGACGTAAAATCATCTTTTCTGAATGGGGAACTTGAAGAAGAAGTCTACATTGAACAACCAGAAGGATTTTGATTGTCAGAGAACACAAATTATGTGTGTAAATTAAAGAAGGCCTTGTATGGTCTAAAACAGGCTCCTAGAGCATGGCACTCCATAATGTATAAGTATTTGCAGCAGGCAGGGTTCAGAAAAGGAAGTGCAGACAACAACCTCTACATCAAGGTAAGTCAAAGTAATATTTTATTAATTGAAGTTTATGTTGATGATATTAGTTTTGGTAGTGATGATGACAAGTTAAGCCAAAAATTTGCAAAAGACATGAAGAATGAATTTGAAATGTTGTTACTTGGAGAACTATCCTTATTTCTGGGACTTTAGATACGTCAAAGAAACCAAGGAATTTTTATTTCTCAAACCAAGTATATCAGAGAAATTCTAAAGAGGTTCGGAATGGAATATTGAAAACCAGTTATCACTCCCATGCAAACTAGTTGTAAGTTGAGAAAAGATGATGATTTAAAGTCTACAGATCAGAGGCAATACAGGTCAATGATTGGCAACCTACTATATGTGACAAAATCTAGACCATATGTAATGCAGGCAGTTGGACAGGTGGCACGATTTCAAGTAGAACCAAAGGAATCACATGTATTAGCAGTAAAGAGGATCTTCAGATATCTCAAAGGAACAAAAGAGTTTTACTTATGGTATCCAAAAGGAAAATATCTATCACTTATTGCCTACATAGATGCAGATTGTGTTGATGAATGATGAAGCACCAATGGAGCATCGTTCTACTTAGGTGAGTGTTTGTTATCATAGCTAAGCAAGAAACAATCATCAATATCTCTATCTACAACCGAGGCAGAGTATATTGCAACAACAACATGTTGTAAACAGGTTCTTTGGATGAAACAAAATTTGACAGATATATAGGTTGAGTAAGATGAGTCCATTCCAATATATTGTGATAATACAAGTGCCATCAGTATCTCAAAAAACCTGGTGATGCACTCCAAGATGAAACACATTCCAATCAAGTATCACTTTCTATGAGAACAGGTTGCAGAAAAGAACATCAGAGTTGAGTATGTGGGCACAAAAGAACAAGTAGCAGACATCTTTAAAAAACCACTTCCACGGGGAGCCTTTGAATATCTTCACCAAAGACTTGGAGTTATTTCTACTCCAAAATGAATTCTTTTTGAATGCTTATCTTATATGTCTTAGATGTACACGAGAAAGCACCATAAGAGGACAGTTCAGTCAGGGGGAGAAACCCTGGATGGAAAGATACCTTTGCCATTTATGACAAAGGGGGAGAGATTTATCAGCTGAAAAGGACAAAGGCATGGTTCCATGGGGGAGTAGATTTATCAGATGCAGAGGACAAAGGTATGGTTCTAGGGGGAGCATGAGTGATATGATTTCAGTATTGCATCAGAGTGTTGCCATCAATGCCAAAGGGGGAGATTGTTGATTAAGGTTGGTTGTCATTGATGTCAAACCTTGAAGAAAGCCCCATAACACAAAGGTTTGGGTAATGGACCCAATATTGTTTGATATAAATATGACTCATTATTGTTTTTTCATGGTCGATAATAAGTAAATATGGATGAACTCCAAAGTGGTCCCCTTATGGTGAAAGCCCTCACGGGAAGACACTTTGTGGAGTAATATAACCCATGCTTAATTTTGGAATAATGAGATGAAGGATAGTGAATTTGTCAGGGAAAATATCCTAGATGGATAGTTCTTGTCATGTCATTTTTGGTGGTATGTGGAATGTCACATAATTCCTCACGGTTAGAGAGTTATGGCCATGAGAAGTTGGAGACCCCAGGTTTGGGTAATGGACCCAAGTTTGTTTGATGAGTAACATTATGAGTTATGATATATTTTTAGATAATACTATTCTATATGGATAGTACATGTCACTCCATTTCTGGTGGTATGTAGAACGTCACATAACTCCTCATGGTTTGAGAGTTATGGCCTTACGAAGTTGGAGGACCCTCATATGTCATCTAGAAGCCCCAAAAGGTCAAAGTAGTCAAAGTGGTTTAAGAGATTTTAAAAGGAAAATAATAAAGTGAAGTGATGAGTGTTTTATAATTCAAAGTTAATACAAAATAAATTATTTCAATAATAAATTTAATGGAGAAATTAGAAGTGGACCCAACCCTAAAATAAGGAAAGTGGGCCAAGTGACCTAGAAGATGTTTTTAAAGAAGCTACTTGGAGAGTATAAATAAGAGGCAAGGCTATCTCATTTGAATAACACTTGAGCATATTGAATATCTATATGTGTCCGAGGTAACCAAGGATATCTAAACTGGAATTTTGAGTGAAAGTGAAGAAAAGAAGGCCGAAATGCAAGGAAGGATAAATTCTTTTGATGGTGCTTTCTAAGGTATGTTATTTACAGGTCATCTCACCATTTTCTCTATAACTTTATTTCTATAATGATTAAGACTGTGAAATTTCTATGAAAGTGAGAAAACATATCCAAGTATATGTGGTAAAAATCAGCTTGTGGTTCATTGTATTTTGGGAGTTACAATCCATGGAAAATAGGGTTTGTGGCCAGTCCCGAAACTAGTCAAAATCAGGTGTTTTGGGTAAAAACGTCATAAATTCTTCATAACAGATCCAAATTCAGTGAGACCAAATGTGTTGTTTAGGGTACAATATGTATTATTCTTTTTAATAGTTTCATATCAATTCATATAATATTTTGTGTAGGGCACGCTCTACAAGGTCGCTCTCTAGAATAAGCCATAATTCAACAAGGTATGCCATTTTTTCTGTAACTCCTTTTCTGAGAGGTTCCAAGTAGTGACACTTGGAGGAATTGCATAAAACACACTGAAGAACAGTGTGTATCCGTTTCATATCTTTATACATTACAAGTTCAAAGTTATGATTACTTCAAGTTAGATTTGTTGACTAATCCAAAACTAGGCATGTGAGACTAAAGAACAATTTGATGAAAATGCTAGTCTCTTGTTTTTAAAGTTAAGGAAGGTTTGCAAGAATGTGATCATATACACTAGGTCTATTAAAGAGATACAAATTAGATTTGGATGATGAAATTGATGAGGGATTTTGGTTGTGGTACATGTTGAGTACATGGTTGAGACAAGTAGTTGATGATGTTGGTACATATTGATGAGTCATAGTTGATGAGTAGTTGACACATGATTGGTACATACTTGGTACATGGTTGGATGCACTTGTTTATGGTACAGGTTGATTACAGGTTGGTGCATGGTTGATGCACTTGTTTAAGGTATAGGTTGATTACAGGTTGAGGTACTGGTTGATGCATGGTTCAGATTTATTGGTACAGGTTTACAGTAGTATGTCTCATAGTGATAGTGTGACAGGGGTTCCATCATTCTACTTCTACTTCAGGGTGGTAGGACAGGGCAAGGACAAGTGGTTGTAGCCACCTTCCGGTTGTAGCCTGAGAACATAGGGTGTTGTAGCATCCTTCTGGTTGTAGCCAGAGAATTGGGGAGTTGGAACTTCCCTCAGGTTGTAGTCTAAGAAACTAAGGGGTTGGAGCCTCCTTCTAGTTGCAGCTGGAAAACAAAGGAAGTTGGTTCTTCCAATGAATGTAATTCTTCAAGACATATAAGAAAAATCATTCCGTGTTTTTTTCTCGATTTGGGTTTCCACGTAAAACACTGGTGTACTATGTATGTGTATGATTGTTCATTTGTTCATTGATTATTTACTTTGTAGTTATTAGATGATAATGATTCATTGATATAACACTAGGATTATATGGTTAAAAGGGATTAAATTGCTCTATTACTGATTCACCCCCCCTCTTAGTAATCCAACAATCTCAACCCTAACTTCATGCAACATAACATGCATCCAATGATCATATAGTGGACACACAGGTCAAGGGAGCTTGCTAGAAAAATATCCAACTTTATCGAGTTGTCAAGGAAGGGAAGCTCCCGCACCAAGGTTAATGGCTCACCCAGGGCCAAGTTTAGTAGAGATTTCTTCATCTGATGGGGGAACTCAAAGCAATGGATACCATTGTTTCCTAAGGGGAGAGGACTGATCTAGGTGGATATTGGTGGCCACCCACCTATTCCAACTGGCTCCTTTTGACAATTTTAGTTCAACAAGTTCTTTTGTAATTCTTTGTAATTGTGGTTTCTACAATTTTAGGGTTTTTTGAATCCATACAAATCTTCTAGGTGGAGATTGGTGGTCATCCATTTAATCCAACTGGATTATTTTGGAAGTTTTCATGTCAATACATATTTCTATACTTCCAGGTCCATTTTGGGTCTCTAAACAATGTTTTTTTGGATTGCCATAGTCAAAATATAGATAGAGTCAAAATTTTATGACATAATGTGTAGTTCACAAAAAGACCTTTCCAACGGGTTATCAAACGCCTAAAACAGAGGTCGTATGCAAAATTTACGACCCCGAGAAGTTGAGGTACCAACTTACCCATCGGGGCCCACATAACTTTTTTCATTTCATCTCCTAGGGTTAGGTTTTTGGATGTCTAGGGTTTTGGCATTCATGAATAATGTTAAAAAGGCCTCTGGAGCCTCATTGTAATCATTATTCTCAGACAGATGCCTGTAGCAGCCACACCTCTTCTCATAGATATCTACCAGCATTCGAGCAAATTGTTTTGAGTTCTGCAGTTTTACAGTTTCAACCTATTTTATTTATTCAATAGAATTTATTGTTCACTGGATATCTGTTGTTGTTCTCTGTATCTCTTTGTTATGGTATTCAATCTATTATTCATTTCATTCCACTCATAAATCTGGATAAAAAAGACTCATAAAACCAATGACCACCTCTTCATGGATCACAATTACACTCAAGAAGTTTGGACTGAAATATACAAATTTATAGGTCACACTTGCAAGTGGAATGGTACCTCTATTGAAGAATCTCTTAAGAATTGCCTCTATCAACAACTCTCCCTCAACCTCAAGGCCCTCCCCTTGACAGTGTCTTGGGGAGTCTGGATAGAAAGAAATCATGCCATTTTTTTATGAATCATTCACTTCAAACCATATATGTGCCACTCAAGTCTTTTCTACTCTCGCAACTTTCCCACACAACTAAAAAGCTATCCATTCTAGACCTCAAAAGTAGACGCAAATTTACATGGATGTCTCATCAGTTTTTTTTTGTAGGGATAACCAAGGGGTCCCATTTAAGGGAGAAGCAAGTGACATTCTACACTTTTCTAGCATCCACTCCATAGCTTTCTTTCTTGGCCTAGGGCCAACCTCAAACAATTTCAATGAACTCATGACCTTGTATCTCCTTCTCCAATTAGCCTAAGAACATGCCATCACACAATTACACATCTATGAGGATTCATAACTGGTTATCATTTGGAAAAATGGGGACTTCATGATTAAGAACTATGCACATGCACCATTATATCAAAGCATTAAAATAATCCTACATAACTTTAATGTACTCACCTTTGATCATGTTTATATGAATTGGAACCAGGAAACGAACAAACTTTCAAAAGTACGATTGGACTTGAATCACAACACATGGAAGATATATGAAAAGAAGATGGATGATTCGAAGTAACAATTTCATGAATCCTAGCTCTCCCTAGCTTGAGCTCTATTTCAATCGGTCTTCTATCATTATGACATGTTTTACATGTACCACATATTTTTATCATATTTTTGTTTATCCATATAATCTCTTATAGTATGATGTCTAGTTTGACAGGACAACATCCCCTTGATGTATAAATTGTTTAACAATAAGAGGCCTTTATGTTGTATATATTTTTAATATGTTTAGGTGAAAATCACTGGTCTCTTTTGCCAAAATATGTAGATGGTATCTACCTTTGTAATTTTATTCTATCATACAAATAAAATTACTAATTTTTTTTTTTTTTATATTTAAATATCATATATTTTAATTTTAATTTTAATTTTTTATTATTGTAATTATTATTTTAAATTGAATAATATAAACAAAATACATTTCAATATAATTAAAATTAAATGCATTTCAAAAAACAATATTTTTCTAATTAAAACTACTCACATACATCTAATTTAAACTAAATGTAAAATGCGCTTGAATTGTTTTAATATAAAATAAAATATATCTTATATCCTAATATACAATTTATTCTTTTCGATATATTAATATTATCACGTGTAAGGTATATTGAATTAAGTATATCAATAATGTTTTTTGGTTTGTTAGAAATGTACCCATTACTTGCATGACCAATATTTCAATCACTGGTTAAGAAACCACAATTCAGAGGCAACTCGGCTGCAACAAACCATAACATGGATGGATTTTTAGGTGTCTCCTCTTGACTAAACACATTGTAAGGGTATTGAACTCGAGTTTCCTAGAAAATGAAACCCACACTTTAATTGATTGAGCTAGTGGGAATTGACATTATATCAATAATTATTAATTATTATAATAAATTTATTTTTTTAGAGTAATTTTTATTAGTTAGATAAAATCATTCAAAATAATCAATATTTTCAATTCTTAATAATTTTTATAAAAAAACTAGTCCTTTGTTCCTTCTTTTATCTAATCCCAATTTGCACTCCTCAAATGTTCAAATAACTAGTGTAGATCCATATTAATCCCGAATTTATCAAGCACCAAGAGGGATTAAATATATCGAGGTGAAAACCTCTATTAGAGTGAAAAACTTGAGGAATGGTTTGCACCTGAAGAGATTTGATCCCTCTCGATGCTTGATAGATTCAATATTAATATGGATCTAAGTTGGATTTAATTTAAAAAAAATACAAATATTGTTGAAAATATATATATTATTTTTTAGAAAAAAATGAAAATTTTAAATTTAAATTTAAAGAAAATAATATTAAAATACTTTATCTTGTCCGACCATGAAAATGACGGTAAGGCTGGTGGGAGCCATGGATGGGTGGAGTTGGGTGGCCGAGAAGGACAAGATCCTGAAACAACCATGCAAGACCATTTTATGGGGAACCTGAAGGGTGATGTTGGTGACAATCCCTCTGACACTAAGAATGTAAATCCCACCCTAAGGGTAATTCATTTCATTCTCGATCATATTGCACCAAATGGAGAACTAAATTTTGTGCACTCGTAGATATTTTATGCTATCACTATTTATGATAGTTGGCACCTCCAATTTATTTTTAGATCTAGTTGGTTGGCCTTTATGTTTCTGTATCAAGGCTTCCTAATCTGCGAGCCCTTCTTCACTTTTAGTGTTGTTGTTTTTTTCTCTTAGGCAGGGAAAGTTTATTGATGTTTGTCCCTATGCTTTTCTTGGTGAGAGATTGAGTGCCATGATTTTATGTAGCCATCTCATGGGGTCTTCACTTAGTGAACATGTGACATAGCACCTTCATTCATGGGATATTAAAGAATACCCCTAACCTCACTAGATATTGATAAATATGTCCAAAAATCCTTTTGTTGAATCCCCCTCTCAATACATATTTCCAATAAAATAAACTCTTGTTTTTACTAGATACCCATTTTTATATCCCCTAATACCTATAAACCCCTTAAGACCCCACACCCCCCCAATACCTACAATATATTGAATTTATTTTTCACATTTAAAAAACACCCTTTATGAATGAACATGATAAGATAATGGTCAACAAGGTGAAGCCCTTATGAGCCATCTACACACTGAAAATACTGAAGTAATTTTGGGTTGGGAAGGAGAGACAATTCTTGAGCAATTGGGTCATATGGTTTGTACATGGACCAAGTCCTGCATATATATATAGTAACAACGTCTCTACATAAAAATAGAAATTACCTATAGAGTGTAACATAATGCAAGTACCAAAATTACTTGTAGACTGTAAGGAACTCCTTTGCTCCTTGTGTGCTCCTCAAACAACTTCACCCTCCACACAAAGTGCATGTATATTTTGGTTGGATAATTGATATTCTTTGATATATATATATATATATATATATATATAATTTTTTTTCCAGAGAAATAAAACACTTTATATTCCATTACAGTAGAATATACATATTTCCATCCAAAATTTCTGGACTGCCCTCCACATTCAAGTAATATTTTCACTCCTTTTATTACACAATTTATCCTTTTTGCTCATTCTATCTTGAATTACAAACCAAAACATACTAATACCATAATTTTTTTTTTTTTTTTATAATCTAAAATTCATCTATGAAATCTGATGATTTTTATAGAATTCCTGAAGGATAAAGGTTCGAGTGTCACAAGTTATGACTTCCTTCGATACCTTATCTTCATCCTCATTAAGCTCCTTAAGAATGTGCTTGCAAGACAACCAGTCTAATATATCAATATGTTCCCATACTTGATTCATTAATGACTGTAAACGATGAACCAAAAAAGACATCTTCCCATTGATCTAGTCTACTATCAACCGAGAATCCCCATACACCTACAATTTATGCAATTTGTTCATATCATCATGGAAAAGCGATGCCCAAAGACCCGATAGATTTACCTTGTTGTTTGTCCCTGTTCCCGAAACATAATGAATTGTATAGTAATGCAGCTTGGACAAATACATCAAAGCACCAACCCCATAGATGGGAGGGTGACCTTGGCTAGCCCCATCAAAGAATCCCCAAAGAACCCCTCCATAATCCGTGTGATCAATTGTTGGATTACTGAGAGGGGGGGTGAATCAGTAATAACGTAATTATAATCCTTTTTCTTCAAATGTTATATCAATGTAGAATTATTATCCAATAATGAGAAGTAATAAATAAACAATCACACACATGCACAGTACACTAGTGTTTTACGTGGAAACCCAAATCGGGAGAAAACCACGGGATGATTTTTCTTATATGTCTTGAAGAACTACATTCATTGGAAGCACCAACTTCCTTTGTTTTCCAGCTGCAACTGGAAGGAGGCTCCAACCTCCTAGTTTCTCAAGCTACAACCTGAGGGAAGCTACAACTCCCCAAATATATGGCTACAACCAGAAGGAGGGTACAACCCCCAATGTTCTCTGGCTACAACCGGAAGGTGGCTAAAACCACCTGTCCTTGCCCCGTCCTGCCACCCTGAAGTAGAAGTAGAATGATGGAACCACTGTCAAACTATCACTGTGAGATATACTGCTGTAAACCTGTACCAATAAGTATGAACCATGCATCAACCTATACCAATAAGTCTGAACCATGCATCAAAATATTATTAACCTATAATCAACCTGTAATCAACCTGTACCATAAACAAGTGCATCAACCATGCACCAACCTGTAATCAACCTGTACCTTAAACAAGTGCATCAACCATGCACCAACCTCAACAAAAATACCTAATCAATTTCATCATCCAAATATGATTTTTACCTATGTAATATACCTACTTTATATGATCACATTCCTGTAAACCTTCCTTAACTTTTAAAAACAAAAGACTAGCATTTTCATCAAACTTGTTTTTAGTCTCACATGCCTATTTTTGGATTAGTCAACAACCCTAACTTGAAGTAACCATAAATTTGAACCTGTAATGTATAAAGATCTAAAACTGATACACAATGTTCTTCAGTGTGTTGTATGCAATTCCTCCAAGTGGCACTGCTTGGAACCTCTCATAAAAGAAGTTATAGCAAAAATGACATACCTTGCTGAATTCTGGCTTATTCTAGAGATCGACCTTGTAGAGAGTGTCCCGCACAAAATATTTCATGAAATGATCCGAAACTATTAAAAAGAATGCTACAGACTGTACCCTAACCAACATATTTTGTCTCACTTATTTTGGATCTGTTATGAAGAAGTTATGACATTTTTACCCGAAACACCTGATTTTGACTAATTTCAGGACTGACCACAAACCCTATTTTCCACAGAGTTCAACTCACAAAATACAACGACCACAAGCTGAAGTTTGAACCAAAGATACTTGAATATGTTATATCACTTGCATATCAATTTCAGGATCTGAATCATTATAGAAAAAAATTTATAGCGAAAATGGTGAGATGACCTGAAAATAACATACCTTAGAAAGCACCATCAAAAGAATTTATCCTTCCTTGCATTTCGGCCTTCTTTTCTTCACTTTCCTCAGAATTTCGGCTAAGATATCATTTTTAAACCTCAGACGCATATAGATATTCAATATGCTCAAGTGTAATTTAAATGAGAGAGTCTTGCCTCTTATTTATACTCTCCAAGTAGCTTCCTTAAAAACATCTTCTAGGTCACTTGGCCC
>JASDQU011179518.1:9624-20412 GCA_032191745.1 Picea mariana | reverse complement strand
GATTAGGAAGTTGGTTGTATCTTTGTTTGTCTACATGGATTATCGAGGAGTTTACGATTGGGGTTCAACTCGGACTGTGCAGGGACAAACACCAGTAAAAGGGTAATTTTTCTCCTTCCTCCTTACACATTAGTTTATCTAGATCTAAAAGGAAGTCAGTGTCCATGATAAGCATCTTTTTTCTTAGAGTTAAGAGTCTATCTCTCAAGAGGAGATCTACCTGTCCGCGGGGAGATTTTCCTACAACAGAAATTGGCGACTCCACTGGGGATCAGATCGAAACTTTTAGTTTTGGTTTTCCTCATAGACCTTGTATTAACCTTTGTTATTTTACACATTGTTCACCCTATATGTTTGATTACATATGCTCATTGAATCCTTAGTTGACAAAAGTTGACTGAGGTTTTGGGTTTCTCTGACGTTTTCTAATTTTTTGAAGCCTGGCTCTTGGGCCTATGTTAGTAGGGCATTGGTGCTCCCCCTTTGCTTAGAAATGAGTGTTATAATGCTCTAGTGTCCCTTACACCATAGCTCTAGCCTCTCCTTTTCAAAAAACACATTCTAGAATTTTCTTTTCTAAGGTTCAGACCCTTTTTTTTCCCTTGCTCAGCTTCTCTATGCTTCAGTACTTCTTCCTATTGACCTTTGACACTTTGCTTTCTGAGAAATAAGAACTTTGTTGCTCAGATTTGGTGACCTTCTTCCTTATTTTGAGTTTTTTCTCCTGTTGAGAACTTGGAATCAATCCACCACTTTCTCCTCTCTTATCTAACTGAGTGGAAACTCTAGTGAAGGACATAAAAAATATGAGAATCATCTCAATGGTTCTTTGAGGTCATTGTTCTTAGCATCTTTATTTTGTGTGAATTTTTTGATTTTCTTTGTTATATTTTGTTGTCTTTTTGCTTCTTGTTTCAATCATAGCAAGAGGGTGTGTCGTTTGTGCGACATCTTCTTATGCTTGTCCGAATCTCCTTGATCTAAAAGGGTAGTTGGTAGGAGAAGTTTTGCATTGAATTAATCATCATTCACATACAAATGACAAAGATACATCTTAGTGATTGGTTTTCATATCAGGAGGCATTTCTAAAATTTTTTAGAATTACATTGGATTTGATTGAGAACAAATTAATTGAGGACATTCCTTACTACTATTTGATAGTGAAAACGACTCTTTCTCTCTCCCTTAAATAGGCATTCATTGAAAAGAAACAATTGCTTATCATATTTTATGCATTTTTTTGGGAATTGAGTCATGATTCCATTAGTCTTCACTTTCATACACCCTCTGAGTAAACAACAACCACTAAAATCAATGTTTAACTAAAATTTATTAGACTTTTTACATCTTTGTTAGCAAACCTACATTAGTTTAAGGTGTAGGGCTTTGAAATAGGTTGAAAGGATAACTTTCCAAATATATCAAACAAACTTAGTATCTTGCGGTAGGGAGAGTGAAATCCAATTGTCGTATAGGCTTTCTGGGATCCCCCTCTCACACAGGGGTTACGCACGAGGTTGCATTCGGGTGAATTACAGAGATTATCCCTATGTGGTTCAACTGTTTGTAGTGGTCAAATCATATATTGGGGGTCACTTGAAGGTATACCCACGATTATGTGTGGGATCCTCTCGGGTTGATTTTAGACTTGTTATTCTGCCCATACATTTTGGATCAGACTGTCGATTGTACCCTCCCAGGGGATGACTGCGAGTTGGTGACCTTAGCAGCCACAATCTTTAGGGTCTTACACAAGGTGACGGTGAAGGGAAGTCTCACTCTACCTGGAACAGACAATGGTCAAACTCACTCGGGCTCCTTGGAGGGTAAATCCACAATTACTACGTGGAAGATTGCACCAAGGCATAAGTCCATTAAGCAGGTAACCGACATAACTGATCCACCCGCTCTATCCCCGCCCCTTCCTATTTTGATCTTGTGACGTGGTTTCATCGTGGGAAGGTTTTGTTTGATTGTTTGCTTCTCAAATTCATAGCGTGTGTTGTTCATTTTTACTTAGTGGACCTTAGGTCAAGTCAGTGTTAATGGCATCGAATCTCGCGAGTACCAATGGAGGAACCCCTTCTCCTGGGGAACCTTATACCTTTCCTTTGTTTGGAAACTTTGGTCCTCTGTACATTGCCACACTGAGTCTTCCGGGACTCACCATTGGATTACCAGCTTGGTTGTTCCCCACTCCGGTGATCTCGAATCCTCCCAATGTTTCAGCTGAACCTAATACTTTATATGTCAGTACACCACCCACACATCAATCTCACGTCGACTTTTCTCCTTCTTCACCCATTAAGTATCCTTCCATTTCTCCTTCTTCGCCTAGTGAAATCTCTAAAGCAAGTAGCCAGGTTGATCAGAAGAAGAAGAAACGGAAAGAGAAGAAGAAGAAGAGCCCGAAAAGGACCAAGACCCAAACAACATCAGATGTTGGATCCAAGCAAACAGATACTTTTAATAGTACTGGGAGTGTTGATGAGGTCAACAAGATTAAAATGAAGAATCTGAAACCCAAATTCACTTGCAGCCTTTGTAAGGGTGACTACTTTCTGAGGGATTTCCCCAGTCTTATCCAGGTCTTAGAAATGTGGTCCTCCACGTCATCAGACTTTGTTGATCATGCCGATGATACCCCGTCAACTAGTGATTTTAAGGTTGGTAAGACGAAGAAAAATATCAAGTTCTCTTGCATGTTATGTAAAGGTGATCATTACTCTCACCTTTATCCTGGTATGGACGAGGCTTCTTCGCTTTTGGAAAAACTTCAACTTCCAAAAGGTTATCATAATATTTCCCCCAACCCATTTTTAGTTGATGGAATGGTCAATCTGGTTCCATCTCCAGTCAATCTGGTTGATCAGATGGTCAATCTAGTTTCCTCCTCGATTGAACCACAAGCCCCAGTAGTTGATTCAGTTCAGTCATCGATCAGCCCCACTCTTCATCAAAAGAGTGTAACCCAAGTGGTTGATCCTTTTTCATACTCGATCGATCCCACTCTCCCAATATAGGGTGACACCAAAGTGGTCGATCTGGTTCCGCCATCGGTCGATCCCACTCCTCCCTTGACAAGTGCCAAAGTGACTGATCCAGTCCCTTCCTTGGTCAGTCCCACCCTTCATCTGAAGAGTGCCAAAGTAGTCGATCCAAGTCCACCATTGGTCGATCCAAGTCCAACATTGGTCAATCCTACTCTCCCTCTTGTTATCGCTCTGTAAATTTCTAAAGGTTGTTAAAGAAGAGGAAATCTACCATAGGTAACTTTCTCCAACCACTTTGAAATTGGAATCTAGCCCTAACAGCTTCAGAGAGGGATCTCTCTGTATAATTTAGACATGTTTCAAATTTAAGATATTAGGCTAGTTGAATAAAATAAGTTTGATTTGTTTGTTGTCGTTTTCATAAAGTTGGCTGAAAAAACCTTTACACATCCATTGGGCTATGGGGTCTGTATTATGAGATAGAAATCTAAACCAGAAAACAAAAGATTCTTTTCACAGGGCGAGATAATGCATTCGTTGGATTCTTTAGCAGTAAAAAATGATGAATAGTAGAAAAGACGAGAATATAAATTCAAAATCACTTGGCCATGCTTGAATTATATGGACCAAATCATTGTTATTGCATGGGGCTCGATTTGAATTTCTTTTATGCCCTCTTTTATTCTTTTTCTTTCTTTCTCTTTTTCTTTTCTTTTCTTTTCTTTAAATTATTTGCAAAATGAAAAATCATTTGACAAACAAAAACATTAGAGAGATAACATTTCAGTCACCAGTTGATCGTATAAATTATAGGGTTATAACAGTGGCTCCACCTAGGGATGGTACTCTCCTTGTGAAGTGCCAAGAATCTTGACTCCTGGTGTTCTGGAAAACTTTCTCCATAGCTGTCTTTGTTGCTCTGATTGGTTTTATTTTTGAAAATTTGAAGACAATGTTCAGTGGCTTAGGGCCTTCTCTGCGAGTTTCAACCATCTGATCAAATTTATTCGCTCAAAAATATGTAGACAAAAATAAAATGGTCTATACAATGGAAAAGTGTGACTTCGGGTCCCTACTGAGGAGGTAAATAGTGCTTCAACATTCTGCCATTTACAGGTCCTCCTGGCGGATTTGTCCCATCACTGTTGTTGAGAAAGAAGGCAGTATTTCCCCTAAATGCTTGAATCGTGTATGGTCCTTTCCACAGGTTGACAAATTTGTCGTGCTTTGCCTTGTCTTCATTTTGGGCATCCCATCTCAGAACTAAGTCACCTAACTCAAAATCGTCTTCTTTAGTTCTTTTCTTGAAGATCTTTTTAATGATCTCTTGGATAACTTGATTCTTGTTGTATACTTCTTCTCTGGAATGTTGCAAGTGGATCATCTAGTTTATCCTTATTTGGGAGTCGTTCGGCTCGGCTTGCATGTCTTGCAACAATTTCATGACAGGAACTCCTAAGGAAGTGGGAAAAACTGCTTCAATTCCATAGACCAGCTGATATGGTGACATACCAATTGACCTCTTGGTGGTTAGACTATCGGCCCATAGTGCAAAGACCAGCTTGTTGTTCCATGGCTTTTTGTCTTCTTGCAATGTCTTCTTGATAATGTTTACCAGGGTCTTATTGGATGACTCAGCCAACCCATTCCCCTGAGGATAATAAGTTGTGCAATGTCCCAAACCAATATGATACTGGTTGCAAAAGTCTGAGATTCTTATATCGGAAAGTAGTTGCATTTTCAGTTATAATCTTTCTAGGACAACCAAAACAAGACAAGATATTATTTTCTAGAAATTTAATAATAATAGAATCATTGGCTTTCCTTCTTGGTACCGCTTCGATCCATTTTGTGAAATAGTCTGTAGATGTAATAATCCACCTGTGTTGGCCCGAAGAAGGGAGATGTATTTCTCTAATAAAGTCTAATCCCCATTGCTGAAAAGGAGCTTCAATAGAGATTGGTTTCAAGGGAAAAGGAAGGAGCTTCTTTTTTCCCTCGAACACATGGCATTTATGACACAAAGTCACTTTTTGATGCACATCATTGAATAGCGTAGGCCAATAGAACCCAGCTTTGAGGATTTTATTAGCTGTGGTCTTCCAGCTCAGATGACCACCATAGTCTCCTGCATGAAAATCCTACAATACTTTGTCAGCTTCATCTTTTAAGAAATAGTTCAACAAAATACCCCCAGGATCCTTCCAATATAGATTTCCTTCTAGAATGAAAAATTTTAATGCTTTCAATTTCAAAAACCTAGCCTTAGTTTTGGTCAGACCAGGAGGAGCTTGTAAGTTATGTAGAAAAAATATCAGGTCTGTGTACCACGGAGAGTTCAAAAATACCTCTTTCACGCTTGGATTCGCCTTCTCACAATGTTCATCTACTGCAGCTAAGAAATTAATATCAAGAGCATGGAAATTGGATTTAGTCATTAAATTTGCTAAACCTTGAACTTTAATTAGTTTAGTAGGATTAATCTCTATTTCATACTCTAGAATCATAGCAATCCATTTTCCTCTTCGACCGTCTGGATTGTCCTGGGTCAAAATGTCTTTTACTACCGCGTTCGGAACATATGCGATAGTGTGGGAATGGAGAATATATACTCTAAAATCCTTTATGGCTTTCACAAGGGAAAAATTTTTTTTATCCATTATTTTATAATTCAGAGAAGTGTCTCTTAATTCTTTACTGAAAAAAGCTATGGGTTGTTCATACTATTACACATAAAAAATACTCACTTTGATAGTGTCGCAAGTGTCGTCATTACAAAGGTCGCAAGTGTCGCATTTTTCTCACAAGTGTCGCAAGTCTCAGGGAAGCATACTGCCATGATGCCTATGTCGTACCTATAAATGACATCAGGAGGAAACTTCTCACATGTCAAACACTTGATTTGGAAGAGGAGGAAAGGTTAACTGGGCTCATGAACCTTTTTCCATCTGAAAACACTCAAAAAACTAAGTTTTTGGAGGGGAGCGCTCCCTTATAGCTATCTCAGGAGTGTTGGCACCCCCCCATAAGCCATTAGGGAGCATTATAGAACTTCATCAACCCTTTTGTAGGAGTTCTCCTACCTTTAGTAGTGTTGGCACCCCCCTTAAGCTTACTAGGGAGCGCTACAGCGCTCTGATGGCCCTTTTGACGGAGCACTGCCTATTCTGGGCAGTAGTTAAGTTGTTGAGATGAATGGGGGAAGGATCCTTTCATTCTTATAAGGCAGTTGGATTTGAATTCCTAGTCCAACCATGATATTAGGGGAGATCCTCAACTGAAGGAGGAAAATCCTCAACTTCCCCATGGATATCTCAAATGGTTAAAGCCTCTCCAAGGCTATATAAGCAAGCTTTCTCATGGTGATAGGGGACTGAAAAAGGGAGAATCACACCAAACTTATGATCTTATAAGTGGTGGTGGAACAGAGATATTTTGGAGGCAAGCTACCTATGATCTCATAGGGAGCAATCAGTGAAGCTATCATCATTTGGATCGTGGATATTTTGAGCAAGGGGTAGACAAGGAGGACTTGACGAAGCTGTTGCAATTCATCCATGGTTGTAAGTAATGTTTTGTCCTCATTAATATAATTTGCTTGGCCTGTTTCTTTCTAATTCATGTTCAATCTCACATGAATTTGTCTCTTTAGTAGATAGACCTATTTCGGACTAATCTTGATAGAGTAGGAAGTAGTCGTACTTTATTTGTCTACAGGGCTCATCGAAGAGCGAAAGATAGGAGCTCAACTCGGAGCGTGCAGGGAAAAACACTGGTCAAAGGTACTTATTTTATCCTTCCTTATCACACACTAGTACACCTATATCTAAAATGAAGTCAGTGACCATGATAAGCACTTTCTGTCTTAGATTTAAGAGTCTAGATCTTTGAGGAGATCTACCTGTCCGCAGGGAGATTTTCTTTCAACAGAAATTGGCGACTCCACTGGGGAGCTCGAATCGAAAATTTTGGTTTTGATTTTTCCTCATAGACCTTGTATTTCCCTTTGGATGTTTTCTTACCTTGTTCACCCCTTCATATATGATTTCACTTGCTGATTGACTCTTTACCCCATCACACTCAGCTTAATTGTAAAAATTCCATTGAAATTTTGGGTTTTTTGGACTTTTTTCTTAGCTTTAGGACTCCAGCGCTCCTCTGCCTTGTTAGAAGAGCACCAACACTCCCTTAAGATATTGGATAGAGCTTTATAATGCTGTGGTGGCCCTTATACCAGAGCGCCAACCCTTTTTTACACAAAATCTCTTCAAAAATTGCATTTTTTGGAGGTCCAAACCCTGTTTTTTCATTTGTTGAGCTGCTTTGAGATTCAATGATTCTTCCTTTGACCTTTGACATGATTCCTCCTGAGAAGTAAACATATTTTTGTTCAGATTTTCTTCTTCCTTATTTTGGATTTTTTGTTGTTGAGAGTTTGAAATCAATCCACTGCTTTTTCTCTCCTATCCAATTGAGCGGGAACTCCTGTGAAGGACATTTTAAGTCTATGACTCTTCTCACTTGGTTTTTTGAGGTCATCATTCTTAGAAAACCTCATTTTTTTTTGAATTGTTTGATTTTTATTTGTTATATTTTGTTTCCTATTTTCTTCTTGTTTCGATCACAGCAAGAGGGTGTGTGTTGTGTGTGCAAAATCTGAAGCTCCTTGATCTGAAAAAGGTAGTTGATAGGAGAAGTGTTTGCATTGAATTAGTCATTATTTTCATACAAATGAAAAAGATACATTTTAGTGATTGATTTGCATATTAGAAGGCATTTTTGAAAAATTTAAGCATTGCATTGGATTCGATTGAGAACCGATTGTTTGAGAATTTTTCATATTAGTGTGTGAAAGTGAAAACGACTCCTTCTCTTTCCCTTAAATAGGCGTTCATTGAAAAGAAATGACTTCTTATCATATTTCATGCATCTTTTTGGGAATTGATTCCTCATTCCATCAGTTTCACTTTCATATACCCTTTGAGTAAAGAACAACTATAAAACAAATGCTAATTAAAAATTATCTAGAACATTTTTGTTTTTAGGATCTTCCACCAATAGTAGACTAGGGTTAGCACTTTGGATTAGGCTGTGAGTACAACTCTCCAAACTTTTCAAAAAAAACATTAGCATCCTGAGTTAGGGAGAGTCAAATCCAATTGTCGTATTGTTTTTCTGGGATACCCCTCTCACACAGGGGTTACGTACAAGGTCGCATTCGGGTGAGTTATGGAGATTATCCCTCCGTGGTTCAAATGTTTTTAGTGGTTTCATCGTATATTGGGGGTCACTTGAAGGTATTGTTGGCAAATGTCTAACAGGTAGAGTATTCTTGTCATTGATGGCAAGTACAACAGTGAATATGGCAGGATCAGAGTGTGCATGTGAATACTCTACAGAGGCACAGAAGTCCAAGAATCCCTTGGGGATTTGGAAGTGAAATATCAGGAGGAACAACGTCGAGGAGAATGCGCACAGCAAAGATCAAGGTACAGGAGTTCACAGAGGAGAAGAAAGACAAAGTTCGAGGCCCTTGAGAACTTGTAATTCTCCCAAGGTTGGGAGGAAAGTGTGTAAAGCTCAGGAGGGAGCATAGCCGCCGTCAGATCAGCTGAAGAAGAAGATCTAGACCATTGGTTTCTACGTCCAAGAGGAGCTTAGGATAAGCCTACAGAAGGGAGAGATCGACAGTCTTTGGATATCATTCAGAAATCCCGTCAGTCGTCAGATCAGACAGGAGCTGCACGAGGTTTACCATCGGGAAAAGCCAAGGTGAAATCTCGAAAGGAGGGATGACTCATTGGGATTTCACATATTGGGAATCTCATGAGCCAATGCATTGTGGCATTGAAAAACTTGAAACCCCAACGAGTGGTAAGACTGTGATCACGGGGATAACGGTCATATGGGCCAGGAGCCTAGCCAGTAGAGCTAGTGTGTAAAGAGCGCGTCATGATTCGAGGGATCGCGAATCCTGAGGACATACATGTTTTGACATTGGAAAGTTTGAAACCCCGATGAGGAGGTTTGGCTACGGTCATATAGGAGAAGGTCAAGTGGACCACGAGCTTAACTGAAGGGCTAATTGAAGTTAGAGGCGTCAGATCCAAGCGCAGGGTCCGACCACCATTGAATTGAGGAAAACCTGCACGATCTTTAAAAGTGCAAGGAGTAGAGGGCTCACAAAAACTCAACGTAATCTGAGCCATCAAATCAATATCACATCTGAAACGTTGATCAGAGTTTCAAGGATCGATTTTTGGAAATGTCAAAGAAACAATGCAATAGGAATCCCCTTTCCATGAGAATCCCCAAATATCAAAATCCCAAAATATCAAGAAATCCAATACTTAGATAACCATTCGAATGCCATCTCATCCTTCTAGAAGATTCCCTTATATAAGCTTCGAGAATTCATCTTTTTTCCTTCTTTAGAAAGATTTCACACCCTAGTAGTTAAACACAGTGCGACCTTCTCGCACTCTGGCTTAAGGCAGCCTGTGAGAATCATGCATTCTCGCAGGCAAATGTATTGGCAGCCTGCGAACCTTCCTCCAAAATGTGATTTTTTAAAAGAGATGAAAGTAACTTTTCTCAGGAGAAAGTTCTAATGAAGAGCTTGAGTACACCATCATTAATACATCATCATGATGACCAAAATTATGGGTAACAGAATGCCCCCCAAAGTATGAGGTTGGAACTAGTGACAGCCGATAGACTTTGTAAGCTGCATGTGTGTGTCGAGAACTAGAAGCACATCTAATCGGAAACCTGCAAACACCCAAGAATCTACAGAATATCATATATACCAATTCTGAGGTAGGCATTCCCATACTCATATCACAGACTGATGACATTATAGACAAAGGTCATGGCCACCAATCATACACTGTGGATCCATGCCGTCAAAATATAGCATAGCCACCCGAATACACTGTGGATCTATGCGAGAAATTTCAAATCAAGACGACATAGCCATGAAACATACACAGCGGATCTATGTGTCACAAATTATACATACTCCATCACAACCTGGATCACAAAGATAATATCCAGGGTCTTGAATCTCGTCGCTCAAAGTACGCATTTAACCATGTGATTACATGTGTTGAAGTCGAACATGGTAGAAACCACTTGATTAACGGTCATTGATGAGACCGTTAACAAGTGCAAGGGAAATCACCATTGATGTCAATGACTCCCAAGGTACTATAGTACAATCCATCGACTGTGAATAAATGAGTTGATGTCGAACATCCAACAGAATATTTCGATCAGGGGTCAATGATGTAAACCCACTGTCGAAAGCGAGGAAACTTTCCATTGAGGCATGCAAGCTCCAAGGTACTAAATAATTTCTAAGTCTTGATTCCGGATAATGAGCTGAAGTCAACGGAACAAAACTCATCATAGGAGGGTCTTAATGTATCCCCCATCAATGACACGAAATGAGTAACAGAGTTTGAAGGTGAAACAGAGCATGTTGCAAATTGGACTGGACACAGGGAAGGCCGACACGAAGACAATGGATAAATGCAGATGGCTGACTCAATATAGGTTTCAGATGAACTTCTCTTGAACATATGAATGACATGACCAATGATTTGGTAGCATTGACTCAAAGATGACATAAGAATGACCTTGTAATCAATTGAAAGAGAGACAAATGGATTTCCCAAACCGACTTCAAATGGTGAATAGGGGGTGTCATGTTCAAGAGCGACACTTACTGACAATCAATATGAAGATGAAACATATCCCTTTCCCAAATTTTCCCCCACCATTTCTGGAAAG
>JASDQU011179517.1:0-26189 GCA_032191745.1 Picea mariana | reverse complement strand
TCAACAATTTTAGATACTTAATCACACATAATTTATTTTTATTTTTTATAATACAAATTGATTGATATTTATAAATTCATATATATATAAATAAATATGTACAACTTCATAGAAATAATGTATTTATACATACCAAAATTTAATTATGATATATTTCCAAAAGAATTTAATTAAATTATGAGACGACATAATGTTCGAAACTAAAATAAAACGTGGTGAAGGACGAATGAATGGGTGCATGAAGTGTATAACATGGGCTACTCACAACTACTTATAGCGTGCCAGGAAGAGGAAGGAACATACCTGCTCGAAACTTTGCCAAGCAAAGAAAAAGGACCTATTTTTCCATTGAACTTTGTGTCATTGTCAAATAAAATAAAATAAAATAAAAATTGTGTGGTTGCTACTAGTATGAGTTTCTCGAGGAATATTACTATACAGCTAAGCCTTGAAACAAGTAGAATACATAACCGGTTCACTCCGATCTCCAAAAACAGTTGGTCCCTAAAACGAACTTAAAAATTATCCCAGTAAGAACAGTAAAACATATGAATAACCGACTCTTGGGTTTTGTTTTCTTTGGAATTTTTTTTTTTAAGTATTTAATAGAGATAAATGAGAATTTGAAATGGGTGGACATAGGAGAGACGACATAAATGCAGTGTACCCAATACTTCTTTTACACAAATGCAGTATATATTAGTTGACTAATACCAAGCTTGGAAAATGAGGATAGACGTCCAATCTCTCTATCTGTGTGTCATTATGTCAACCTTCAACTTTACTAAGTCGGTTTTCTTCCAATCCAATCACTCTATCCACTTGCACGTACATGTTTAATTGCCAAGGAGGGTAGTTGAAATATTTGCGTTAGCTTGTAGTGGGGTTTATCTCAGCAAGGTGGTAGTGCTCAGTACAACACAAGGACATCGAAATAGTTAAAAGATATGGTCCCCAAGGTTGGTTAACAGGTCATTGATGGTAGGTCAGAGATATCGGGTTTGGGTTTTGACAGAAAAGTGAGTATACTAGTTTAACCAAACTAGGAGCTAGTTAATCGGAAAGAATCTTACAACCACACACACATTGCAGAGGGAATATGGCATCAATGCGTCTATTCCAAATCTTCATGTGGATATGTTTATTGCCTTTCTATTTCTTAGATGCAGAAGCCAAATGCACAGGCTGTAAAGTGGCCCTCGACTGCTTTTACATCACTCAGGGCATTAATATCAAATATATTTTAACTCTCTTTAATGATGTTGTCACTTTTGAAACCCTGAAGACCTGGAACAATGGTGTAATCAGCAATGATAATTTCATAAATTTTGGCATTAGGATTAGGATTCCCTTCTCGTGCGATTTCTTGGGTGAGGGCGATAACAGGTACCTGGGACATCTATTTCAGTATAACTTGAATGGTGGTGACACCTATGAGATAATTGCAGGCAAATATGCGAACCTCACCACTATTCCATGGCTGCAGAAGGTGAATTCTTATAATGGAAATTCTATTCTGGAGGGTTCAACAGTAAATGTTAGTATCAATTGTTCATGCGGAAATGCTAAGATCAACAAATACTATGGGCTCTTCCTCACATATCCTCTCATGAATGCCACTATCGATAGTCTCTCTGTCCTCAGCCAAACCAACACTGTTCCCTCCTCCTTCTTGAAGGCGTATAATCCTTCTGTTGATTTTTCCAATACCCGCAGGATTGCTTTCGTGCTCAATCAAGATCCAAATGACAATTATCTCCCTTTAGATCCAAGTGGAAGCGGAATTGGTGCGAGGAAAATTGGAGGAATTTCCATGGGCATTTCTTTTGCACTACTTTTCATTGCTATTAGGATGTTCTATATTTATACCTATAAACGCAGGAAGGCAAATAAGTCACTTCTGCAACAAGTGACAGATAAAGACGGATCTGTAAATAATCAAGGCCATTTAATATTGAATATCTTGTGCATTTAACCAATGTACTATGTGAGATGCCAACGATTGACATACTAGGCAGAAAGGAAAACTTATGATGAACCTGACATGCACCTGGAAAATATGATATTCAGAGTAGAGAGCGAGGTTTATGATACGGTTTAAAGTGGAAAAGGGGAGGAACAAATATTCTCTGTTATAATCTTTGGCGAAGCATCACATAACTACAGATATGGGAAACAAGGATGCAGTCCTCCGATATTCCTCAAAATATAACCATTTATATCAACAATCTCCATGAGAAAACCAAGTTAGACGAACTCAAAAGTCTCTGTATGTAGTTTTCTCTCAATTTGGAAAAATTATAGATGTTATTGCCCTCAAAACTCTGAAGCATTGGGGTCAGACATGGGTTGTTTTTGATGAAGTCTCTGCTGCTACTAATGCACTCCGGAAAATGCAAGGCTTTCCCTTCTACGATAAACTAATGAGAATACAGTATGTTAAGACAAAGTCAGATGCCATTGCAAAGGCTGATGGCACTTATGTCCCTAGGGAAAAACAAAGGAGACAAGATGAAAGAGATAAAAGGAAGTGCAGAGAACAACATCATGAAACTCAACAACTTGGGGTGATTCCCAATGCAGCATACCCATCTTTTGGGACTACTCTAGAAAGAAATCTATCAGATCCTTCATATATGTCATCTCCAACAACAATTTCCTGTCCTGCTTCTACAAGATGTGCAATGACAGACAAAGCAGCCATCCCACTAGTGAAACAAAATGCTCGATCCACACCATCTAACTTCGCTAACAGATCTTCCAATGAATCCCGAGTAGGATTTCCACTTCTAGTATAATCATATGGACCATTCTCTATGGTAGAAGCCTGCTTGAAAGTTGCAGTTTGGTAGAGAGGTGTGCTTAGAGCGCCATATGGGTCAAAAGAATTGTAGAAATACTCAACTCTTTTTCTCGCACACCATTTTCACATAAAGAAGCAAACGAATCCTCTGCAGCGCAATCTGTGTCATTGTTAACAACAACAACCATTGTAAGCTGAAGCTCCCTGTTGCTGCTGCACCTTGCCGATACTGTTGTAAATATGCGATTTCTACACAACTCTTGTGACCAATGGGATCTACTCAAAGGCAGGTTGTAGATAAAGCCCTGGTCGATTTGTGAATTGTGTTGCTTCAATCCATGCATTACCAGGTTCTGCGATGCGGCCATGGCCATGGATGGCTAAGCAATTGAAAACCTGAAACTCTCCAGCTTGGGTTTGCAGAGAACCAAGCCCATGTATGTAACACCCATCTAGCTATGGTGCACCAATTCTAATTAAGGGCTTATGGAAAATCAAGAATGAAGATATAGCTAAGTTGTGTGCAGAGGCAACGCAACTCAAAATAAAATTTAAGAATTTCTACATCGGACATATTGACAGGGTTGATATCGGTTGTCTTTTCACATTTTAAATAAAAAGAATTCAATTCTGATGTTGATGCTCTAGCAAATGTTGCTATTAAGCTTCCAAATGGTGAATGGCTTTCAAGTAAAGTTGGTGCCAAGAGATGTAGTGCATAACAAACTAGCTATATAGATTGTTCTTTGGAATTTGATGAGTTTTTTGTGGCTTCACTAAACTCTCATAGTTAAAAGTTTGTGCAGACAAAATGATGTCTCAACATGGGTGCCCAACTTCGATTTTATCAATAACCACTACAGCAGCAACATACCCAGTATAGATAGACTTCAGAAAATATTTATTCCAATCGGGAAGTTATAGTGTTGTGAACCAACGACTGTTCTGGTGATTGAGTTAAGTTGTGGATCTGTTTGATAAGAGGTTTCCACTATCTGGTCACTCTTTGTTGTTTTCTTCCAATTTTTCTCATCAAACAAGAACTCTCCCAGATCAAGCATCAAGAGAAATAAAGAGAAGATGTGATAAGTGATGGTTTCTCATTTAATCTTTACTTTCTGAGTTAATTTGTACTCTTCTTCGTGGAGTTGAGGTATAGAGGTGGCATGCCATGTAACAACCCAATTTGGATTGTAGAAAAAAGATAAATTCTTAGTGTTGTGGGTGGTCAAGCCCAGGTTTCAGCTTTGAAACCGGGCTCTGATACCATATGTAACACCCATCTAGGATGTTAGGAAATTAATCATTCCTTGAATACATACACAATAACAACTTTGTTTTAGCATAATTTCATTGATTTTCATTTACACATTTCTTCTACATTTGCTCAATGATAAATATAGATAACATGATGAAATAAGTAATATGTTAACTCTATGATTTAGAACTTAAAACAAAAGTATATACAAAATATCAATAACCAAATACCACCGAAAAATACCTCCTCCTTATCTTGTCGAAGCTCATCGGCTATAATGTAGTTCTGGGTGCTTCCAAGCATTCTTTTCCCTCTTGACCAGAGTGAAACAACGAAATCCTCCCTACCAACTAGGAGCATAGCCAGCTTCCTAGCTCCAAGAAACCTTTCTTGGCCCTCCCTGCCCATGACTCCAAGAACAACAAAGCACAAATGCTCAAAGAAAACTATCACAAGAATTATATCTTCCAAGAATTTTACAAACTCTCATCATGCTCAAACCTCTCCAATCCCCCCTTCCTCACCACTTCTCCTCCCTATTTATCAAGTTTTAATACACCCTTCCCCAAGTCTCCTCAACCACCCTCATTATTATCCATCAACCTCCCTTATCTATATTTTTGGGAAAAGATTAAAATAAAACTAAAATATAAATGACTTGCATTAAACAACAATAAAATAAAAGAAAAGTCTTTCTTCTCATGCTATCTAATAAATGTAATTTGACAATTTCCCCCAAAACGAACACGAGGTTGTTCATGAATGTGTCGACTATTGAAAATTAAGACGATGTTGGAGGGGGATGACCAACTAGTAGATGGACCTAGAGGATAGGTGGATGAGGGAAGCTAGGACTAATTTTCCAAAATAGACTATGAAAGAATCTGGTGGAGAGGAGAGTTATTTTTTAAAGTGCATTGTAGTATGGGAATAATATGATTGATATGGTTGTAGTTAATTAGAGAAACAACTTAGACTCACAAATTACAATCTTCTAGGAAAATCCCATTTCTAACTGGTAAATGAAAGTTTCCTAAAACATTCCTCGAACAACCATGGAAATAGAGAACCCAACATCCTCATCATGTGCACACTTTCAAGAAGAGATTCGACATTACCCCCAAGCATTAGTGAATGAAAGTTAGGTTCTAAACCCTTAAATAAGTGGGTGATATCGATACCAATCTTAGAGCCCAGCATGGTCCTGGAGGAGAAAACAAAGTGGTTGAGGGATAGCTCGACCTTTCATTTCACCTAAAATACTCTGAAGTTGATTTGGGCATCCTCCACACCCTAGATAGTAGAGAAGCCCGAGAGTGCAAATATTTAAGGTTAGAACAATGCCCATGGCAAGAATAGGTAAATCCACCCAACGTCCCCTACCATGTCCACCACTCAATCCTCCATACTTCCACCCTTATCTCCCCATCTAAGATCGTCTTGCATGCTTCTACCATCACCATATTTAGGGCCTCACTATCAAGAATGGAACTCTGATCCCCTTGAATACATAAACCTGAAGTATCTAAATATTGTTCCAAGTAGGCCACATTAACACTGCACCCTATTACCATGAGGCAATTTATTGCAGGAGCACAATTAACTTCTCCATTTCTTCCTCTGATGTTTTTCATCCCTAAAAAATTTCTATGGTAGCCTTGAGTAATCCTTAGATGAAATTTGTAGAACCAAACTGGAGGTGGAGATGAAGAATGAGTTTGTAAGAAAATATTCATAAGAGAAACTAGCATTTCCATTATCAACCTTTTGTATGCCAAGTATATTTTCTTGAAGATGATAAAAGTTTAGTCCTTCCATCGCTACTACAAGGAAAAACACTTTTTAGGAAAAGTTTTTACATCAATTTTTTTGTGTTATAAGATTGCAAAAAATTATCAATAAAACCTCTTTTATTAGTAACAAAGGTTTTAACCCAACTTCACTGTAACTAAAAATTTTTAAGGGCCAAGGGTTCTAGTGGAGGTTTTTTTACATTATACTTAAATTGATATAAAACACATTAGTGCACTACTTATGTTTATAATGCACAAGTGTGCAATATATTGTATATGTAATGAAGCCTCGGTACATATTTTTTATCATGAAATCACCATTGCATATTTTATACATAAAAGTGCTAGTTTGCATAACACCTTGCACACCATAGATTCTTGCAATGATAATGATAACATCAACCATAAATTCTTGTAATGATAATGATAACAACATAATGATATCATTGAAGGAAGTGATATGCATTGGTGCTTTTATTATAGTACAAATATGTATAGACCACATTGTTTAGTTTAAATGGATACAATGCATGGATATGTTGTAGTGATGAATTTCTCCACATTGTTGGTATGCAATTACAACTTGTTTTGTTTACAAAATGTCAATTAATCATAGAAAATAAATTTTTTTTTTGTAATATTATTGATTTTCTTTAATTATTGCATTTAGATATAATCATTGCATTAATATATTGTATTATTTAAACAATATACCAATTGACTACACCTTTGTTCATTGTAACAATGTAAATCATCCATATACCTAATTAGAAAAGTAACATTTTATGACAATGGACAATGCAATAAAATAAGAAATTAATTTTATCATGTATAAATAAGAGACCCTTCATTATAAAAAATGGGACAACATAAAGGTCCACAATATTCAAAATGCCCATAAATAATTGTTACAGTTATAATTGATGAAATGTCATCATCCAATTGGGATAGTATGTTCACATTTAACAACGTGTCTGATTTTCAGAGATAAACATTCCAAAATATACAACTTGTAATATTCAATTTCACTGATCATCATTCATTGGTAAAACCACTATTGTTGTTGGAGCTCCTCATTGATCATCATTCATCACTTGCAGTGGGTATTGTACTTTGGTTATTTGAAAAGTTTTGTTAATTAGCTTGAATTTGGTATTGGATATATTCATGTTCCATTTACAAACACACAAATAAAGTGTAATGAGTATATCTCTTCATTTGCAATATACTCTACATAATTATGTAAATAAAAAAGAGTAGAATACGAGTGATTTCTTCATAAAAAAAATACACATTCTTTCATATGCATTCCTCATGTTGTCTTTGAAGATATATTCTATTGGATCCACTTCATATTTTGTTTTCTGCAAGTTCTATATGCCATAACAAAGCATAGATATAATTAAAGGTTTCTTCTTATTACATTAATTATAAAATGAGAGAAGTAAAAAAAACATAGTTACAAAATTTTCAATTAACCCTTGACATTCCATCATATAGTCACAACCCATATGTAATCCAACATCAATCAAATGTTTAGATGGTTATTCTTTGTTAGCACCCATTATAAAACATCCATGGATGGATATTGTTACAACCATATATAATGCAAGTGGCAGCCCCTCCATCAACAATGTATCTAAATATGTTTATCCCACATGAAGATACTTGGATTTGGAAAGCAATGTGGTGAGGAAGTCAAGGCTGACTCTGGTCAATTCCAAATGTAATCAGGCATGTTTTTAAGGTATCAACTCCACCAATTGTGGTCAACAATTATTTGTGCTACATGGGACAACTTTGAAGGACATCTAGGGAAAACATAGCACTAAGTGCTTGAGACAAATACTAAATAAGAATGCAATTTTGAGCGGCTCGGGCATTGGGGTTGTGTGTAGACCTTCTTAAGACACACCTTTGGGGGGGTGAAGCACTATATAAGTGGATAGTTTCTCTATCTTCAAATATCTTCATGGCTAGGATGAAGACAATTGTTGATTAGTAGGGCCACTATCAGTATTATCATAATTAAGAGATCTATTTTTAATATCAATTTCATGGTCGCACATGTAGACATTTGCATTTGTGGTATTACCTCCTTGTGAGGGATTTCCCCCTTGTAGAGGTGTAGGGTGTGCCGCAACAATTTTTTGTTGCTGAAAGGGAAATGATTCATTAGGATACTAGGTTGTTGTTGGGAATTCTATTGGGATAAGTATCGGTGAATGTCATCCATCTAAGGACACCAATGCATAGGATGATCTCCAGTGGAGATCATGAAAGGGAATTTCATTGTTTTTGGCTCACTAGTGCTTCCTGAATTATCATTTTCATTAGGAGTGGTCCCTTGCCCAGGAGTATAATTTTTCTTCTTATTCTTATTTTTTCCTCCAGGTTTTTAAGCATTCTTTGGATTAGTGGATTATATTAAACAAATTTCGGAGGTTTGGGAGGGCACTAAGGAATTTTTCAATGTTGATGTAGTGGTAGGAAGTTTAGAAGATATTGTCATCTGACCCATTTGACTTGCCAACTTCCTAGTGGAAGTATTGGAAATAGAACCAATCAAACCATCGACATGTGGTCTCGATGTATGTTTTGATGGATTATTTGAAAGCCAAGGAACATGAGGTGTCAACTCATACAATATGGAAAACTAAGAATAAATCAAGTCGAGATGATGAGTGTGTAGTATAACTTTCTCTTTAGTTAAATGTCTTGACATAAATACATCTTTTTCGATATTAGGAAATAAATACCTAACAAAACAATCTACAAAAATTTCATCTTGAATTATGTCTTTGATCAATCTACACCACCATCTCCACTTAGGGATATGATCGAGTGTATGAGTAGTGGTATTCTGATGTAAAGATGTCAAAGTTTGCTTCTGATTTCATAACGGATCAAAAGTTGGAAATGGGTCAAAAAGGCCATCACTAGGGATGAGAAATGATGAAAGGAGGAGGCACTTGGTAACTTAATGTACCACTTTGTAGCGTTCTTAGTCACCGTTTGCTGGAATATAAACAATATAACACTATCATCAACCAAGGATTTAGAATAACACCATAGGTGAATGGTCATAACATGGGTAGAAGGATATTCTCTGGACTATTCATCAACTTTGGGTATGTCTTATGGTAATTTTGTAGCAATAACCAAACTAGTGATGTATATCATAGATATAGTATATGGTTGAGAGTCAATGCGATATAATATGTAAATGATGTAAATTCAATATAGTGAATAAAATTTATCGTCTACTGAAGATGGACATGGAAGAATATTTGGGGGCTAAGTATCTACAAGATAGGGAATGGGTCCAAGGGAGGAGAGTTATCCATATCTATTAAACCAAAACCCATTTCTTATTTTTCTCTAAATTATCTTTACCTTGGACCTTACATTAGTTGTTGAGGTCCTAGATCCCAATCATTGAATTCATGTAAGAGGTTTGGTGTGAGAGTCTCTTCCCATAGTTATTGAGAGAATGGGGGTTGAGTACAATCAGCTTGGAGAAGAGTGCAAGTCCAGAAAGCAAGAGAAAAGGAGGAAAAATTGTATCGGTAGGAGACCAGAATTATGCATTCAAGTTTTTGTATGCATATTTGTTTTTACATGGATTTTTCTAGCCAACAACAAAGTTTTGAGTGGTGAGGCTTGAAGGTGGTTGTTGTGGACATGTTTGTTTGTTGTTTGGAGCTGTAATCTCATGAAGAAAGAGATTGTGTGCCTAGGAGTGATGTGTTTCTCAAAATTTGTTGAGGAAGCACACATTTTTCTACTGGGAAAATTTGTGTTTGCAACTGTAGAATTCATGAGGTCCCAACAAGTAAAATTGTTGTCCAACCTGTGCTAGAAGCTCTAGAGGGGAGTGGAAAGTCCTAAGGAATGGTGAGCAGTGAAGGGGGATTCCATCCCTTGGGTTGTACATGTTGAAGGGAAGTGAGCTGGTGGAGTGGAAATAGCTATGAGTTTAACTGCTGAGAGAGGAACATTAGCCATCCTTAGGGACCACCATCTCTTGTGGATTCATATCCCCATCTTGGGGGTGTCTTGTTGTTGAGAACTGGAAAAACAAGGCTACGATTGGGAAGAATGCATGTCCTCTGTAGTGGGTTGCATACTTGTATAAGATAAGTGTTCTTATCTAATGTGTTGATGTGTTAAATGTTGATATATATTTGTTGTGCATTTTACTCTAAGTTATATCGGTTATAAATGTTTGTTGGGAGCATTATGATGCATTTAAATCCCTATTTATATGGTTGAATATTGTTGTGTGTTATTTAATTTCTTAGATGCACAGTTAAACAATTGTATTTACATTTCTAAGTACTATAGACAACTACATGGTTTTAGTTGTCATGTTGTGTGATTATTTCCGCATTTTGATTTAATATCATAAATTTTATGGGGTCATTTTAGTAGTGGCGTGACCCAGTTGGGGGCTGGGTACGTTAAAATATGGTATCATATCTATTGGTTCAACACTAGACCCATATGGGCCAAGAACCAATGTGAATTTGAGTAAATTTGATGTTGTAGACCTTGGTCTATGCAAATTTGGGGGAAAATCGGGAGAAAATTAGAGTCAAATCCCCAAATTTGTGGTCAAGATTCATGTTTAAATGAATCAAAATTGTGTAAGGAGGTTAATTGAACCAATCTGAAAAATTACAGAGTCAGATTCAACTTGGAATGGTCAAATTTCGCATTTTAATGGCCTCTATAGATGTTACATGAAGTTTGGTAAATCAACGACCGAGATTGCAAGATCAACGACCAAGATTAACCTTGATAAATTTAAAAATTTGTAAGGTTTTGGTTGTTTGGAAGGTTGAAAAAATACAAGGACGAGATTCAATTTCAACAGTTGGAAGTTGAAGGGATCGATGACCCATATTCACTTGGATTATGATCAAAAATTTTTTTTAGAGTTGGAGTTCACCGAAAGATTTCGCTAATGGTCGATGGTCAAATAGGTGAAATTTGTGGAGAGTGTTAAAATTTGCTAACAAAATTAATTGATGGTCGATGATCGGGCATCGATGAGGTTGGACAAAGTTGGAAGATTAACGACTTATATTCGTTGGAGATTTTGGTCGAAAATTCCTAAGTGTGGAAATTCGACAAGAGAAATCGTCGATGGCCAATGGTCGAGTCGATTGAAATGGCAAAGAGTTTGGTTCAGCTCGAAGACATCTCTCACGATCGATGGACGATAGTTAACATCAACCAAAATCCAATGAATTTTTTCCAGTCACCAACGAAAGTTGTCGATGGTCGATGGGTTGATGGTTGGGCATCGGGCGTCAGTTGAATTTGGCGGAGTGTTTTAGAGTGTGCAATAGAAATCATGGATGGTCGATGGGCCAATGGTCAGGGGTCGATCAATTCGTCAAGGTGTTCAATTGTCTAAGAAAAATGGTCTATGTCTGATGAAGGAAAGAGGGTGATGATGTGTCATGCCACATCAACATCCATGTGTCATACCATGTTAGCATCCATGTGTCATGCCACGTCATCCAAGTTAAAAACTCATAATTACGTTTCATGCCATGAAAACATCTACGTCTTATGTCAGGTAAGTAGTTTCCATGGCATCCCAGAAGTGGTCGGCGATCGATGGTCAGGTCGGCCAAATTGGGGGAAGTATTTTTTACAGTCACGAGGGACCGCTAATGGTTGTTGGGCCGATGGTCGAGTGTCGGTCGAAAATATGAGGAGTCCCCTTCACTAAGGGAAATCGTTGAAGGCCAACATTCAATGGTCGGGTCAATCAGTTTAGCGATGTAGTGTGAATCAGTTGCCAAAGGAATGGGTCAATGGTCAGCGATCAGGTCAATAGTTTGGGAGAGATGTGTGCATCCAAATGAAAGCATTGATGGTTGATGGCCAATGGAGCGTGGATCAACAGATCTGATTCCACGTGATTTGAGATCAACGGTTCATATTTAAAAGGTTGTTACAATAGAAAAATAATCAGTTTTATGCAAAATTTTGTGGTTTTTAAGGTTATTAACTTGCAGGGCAATTTTGAGGCCTTAAACGATGTTTTTAACTAATCAAAACCCATAAGAATAGAGTGTTACAAGGTGCAATTTTATTTTCATCTCAAATAAAATAACTCGAAGAGAAATTTCCAATGAGCTAATCTGTTCACAAAACAAAACTCGTATGAGAAAGTTACAACCAAAACAGTAAGGGTAAAATTTTGGCGCCAGTTTACTTCGAAAAGGAATAACCCCTAGCTTAGAAGTTTGTTTGGGGCATAAGAATAGTCAATGGAAAGCTTATGAACCATAGAACATATCCCTAGACTAGTATTTAATATTTGTGTATGTAAAAATGCACATGAAGAGAAATAAGACATATGTAGCATACAAGGATAAATTGGGTAAAACAGTCAAAACATTTTTGGACCATAACTTTCATCTCAAAGCTCTAATTTGAGAAATTGAATAGTCGTTGGAAAGGAGTTGAGGAGTATAAGACACATTAAAACCCATAATTTTGAATTGGACATTATATTTTCTTATAAAGTGATAAAAGATATCATTGTAGCAGTAAATGAGTGGAAATTGCAGCATGTGGATGTTGTAACTTTTCGCTCAGAACTCAAACTGAGGCATAAGTATAGCCGTTGGAAAGCTATTTCAGAGTGGAATTCATTTAGGGAATAATATTTTGGAGTATTGAATCAATATTATTCATAATTTAAAATGAATAATGACCTATAATCTAATTAATAAATATTTTGCAATATGCTTAATTCTGATAACAATTATTGCATGCACATTCTTGCATAATTAAAGATACAGACCTTAGTTCCTATATGAGAAATAGAGATATGGATTATGCATAAGGGTATTGCAAACATGAAAAAGAAATCATAGGTATGCATGTTAGCATGGGTAATGATGAGACTGAGTCTAATGGGAGAAGAGATGGGCATGAGCCCATAACTATGATAAACCTACAAAAAGAAGTGTAGAGCTATAGAGATAATAATGAAAGTATCATGAAAGCTCAAGAGGAGATACTACAAAGCCTGAATATGCCACATAAGTAATTCAATAATGATTCAAGCACAAGGAAAGAAGTTAGTGTCGTGAAAGTGGAAGTTTCTAGATCTCATGATAGAAGGGATGATCTTGGAGGATCTAGATGATTGAGGAGTATTAATAGGAATCAACATCATCATTTCCCAGGGAACTTCACCAGAAAAACATATGTGTGTTCAAGGTTGAAAAGCATCCCAATTATATCTCATGTCATTCATCAAAGAAGGAGACATGGGTCAGATAGCTTGCAAGGGGAACTAAGGAAAATCAAGCCACCATCATTTGATCGAGAAAACAAGAAAGGTGAAGATGCAGAAGCATGGTTGTTGGGAAAGAGAAAATATTTCCAATTGCATAACTAGTCATCAAATGCAAAAGCAAGAATTGCAACCTACCACCTCCAAGGAAAGGCATATATGCGATGGAATCGACTGAAGCAGGTCAAGCACCTTGACGAGAAGAGAATTTATTGGAAGCAGTTCAAGAAATACTTTCAACAAGAGTACTTTTTAGAACAATATTATGATAAGAAGATGCAAGAGTTATTTGAACTCAAACTTGGGAACATGACCATGGATGAATATGAGAGAAATTTCTTGGAAATTCTCAGTTATGTGAGCTTCATCAGAGATGAGAAGGTCAAAATTTAGAGGTTCCCGAGTGGAATTCCATCCTTCTACAAGGATAAAATTCAGTTTGATGAGCCCAATAATTTAGAAGTATCCATAATAAAGGCCAAGTATTTGTATGAGAAGAGCATAGGAAAGCAAACTTTCTAAAGGGTCTGGGATGATAAGAAGAAATGAAATATGGATCAAAGGAAGAAAGTATTCAAGATTTATTTGAACTCAAACTTGGGAACATGACCATGGATGAATATGAGAAAAATTTCTTGGAAATTCTCAGTTATGTGAGCTTCATGAGAGATGAGAAGGTCAAAATTTAGAGGTTCCCGAGTGGAATTCCATCCTTCTACAAGGATAAAATTCAGTTTGATGAGCCCAATAATTTAGCAGTATCCATAATAAAGGCCAAGTATTTGTATGAGAAGAGCAGAGGAAAGCAAACTTTCTAAAGGGCCTGGGATGATAAGAAGAAATGAAATATGGATCAAAGGAAGAAAGTATTTAAGCCACCTTTCATCATAAATACATCTCAATCATATCAACAAGGGAAGGCATCTCAAGGTGATAAAAAAATGGCAGAGTCCTTGGGAAAAATGCCAAGGCAGCAACCCATAAAGTGTTAGGAATGTGAAGGAGATCAGAGGTATAAATATTGTCCTCACTGAGGAGATAAGATGAAGAATTTGCATAACATCAATCAAGAGGAGACAATAGAGGACATGGGAAAAACCATGCCAAGGATCTATGCAGCCTTGGAAAATAGACAAGCAAACTATCAATCCCACATGATCAAATTGTAAGGTAAGATTGATAATAATCTCATATACATTTTAATTGATTCTGGTGCTAGTCATAGCTATATAGATCCAAAGCTAGTTGAAATATTTAAATTGAAGAAATGTAAGCATGAAAAGTCTTGGTTAGTTCAACTTGCTACTGGAACCAAGAGAAGAATTAATGAAGTTGTTAAAGAATGCCTTGTAGACATGAATGGAACTAACACTAGAAGCATTTCAAACTAGAATCATTTCAAATTAAACAAACTAAAAGCATTTCAAACTTTGGTTAGAGTGCATTCTTAAGGCACTCGATTATGTGAAGTCATTGAATCAAAACTTTGACTTACTTATATATTGTGTTTGGGACATATAACAGTGCATCTAGAGGTTACACTGTTAGTGGTATGAATCACACCCTAGTGAGCAGGAGCACACCCTAATTATTGATACCACAAAAAAAAATGGTTATCATATGATCGATCATAAGATTTTTCACCATGGATATATCCGAAACGTTTCAATTTTAAAATACAATTATTAAAGGTTGCCTTAAAAAATAACTATTAATGTAAAAAAAAAACATGACTCAATATTCAAATCTTACTAATGGTAGTGCTCTGATTCAATATTCAAATATTACTAATAGTAGTAAATGATTCAATATTCAAATCTTACTAATAGTAGCAAATGATTGAATATTCAAATCTTACTAATAGTAGAGCTATGATATGAAGTGGGAGGAGGGCCTTTCACATGCACCGTCGAAATTTAATTTTATACATACATTCAACGATGTACGCTTCAAAGATCTCAATATTGAAATTTATCACTAGTACAAGATATAGAAAAAAAATTGAATGTTGTTGACCATCAAAATGATTATGACGAACATTTTTCCAAAAGATTTTAAGAACACTCAAGGACTTTCATAGTCAAAATTGGGCCATTTTCATACCAATAAGAGTGTGTGAGAAATATCTTTAATGCTAACTTTCTTATTCTGTATCTTATCTTACCTGAAGCGTCATACGTCATACTTTGGATGAGAGTATAAAGACAACAACAAAAAAATCACATGTCTATATATGTATATGGATATTATCATATGTTATTAGTCTAAATGTTTTATGCTATGTTGCACGAGATCTCAAAAAGTGGGAACCTAGATACAACTAGTAGAATTTTTCCCAAATTTATAGGAACCCTGAAGTAGAAGTTTCCTCAAGCGGCTATAATATATATTAATAAAATATAAGAAATATTTTAGATTACAATGTATATACATAATGATACATTTTCAATAAAATTGAAGGTCAATCATGGACAATGTTTCTCATACTGCAATCACTACAATATCTAAATAATTAATTTAATTTTCATTAATAATTATATGAATATATTTAACACAACACGAAACTTTAATATCCATAAAGATTCTATTAGAAAATAAGAAACAAAATTGAAAATACATATATAAAATTTTAACATCTTTTTAAAATTAAACTTCGTGTATATAAACTTCAAACATCTTTGTAAATTTGAAACAATATTCTTGTTTTGATTGGAA
The DNA here is from genome assembly GCA_032191745.1 of Picea mariana. Classification (NCBI taxonomy): domain Eukaryota; kingdom Viridiplantae; phylum Streptophyta; class Pinopsida; order Pinales; family Pinaceae; genus Picea; species Picea mariana. The sequence continues at coordinate 10,293 of JASDQU011179517.1, read as the reverse complement.
CTATTTCTACTCTTGTAATATGAAAATACAATAAAAGTCAATGATATGATTGGTTGATAACAACAACAAATTGGAGCAAATGATTTTCATGAAAAGGGTATTGATTTATTCTACTTTCATGTTTAGCTTGGGCTTGAAGAAAAACATGCATGCATTAAATGTTTTTCATATCACTTAGAAAATGGAAATGAGACCAGCTCCTCACAGGTGAGGCGTTACACCTGGAGGCAACCTAAGAAATTCCACACTCTTCATATTAATCAGTCATGAATATGCAAAAATACATCAGGTAGGGAGTTAGAACAAACTCCTAGGAAATAGGATCTAAGTCCTAAATACAAACACAATCAGAACTGCCTAACTAATAGATTCTCCATTATTTCTCCAACACTCCCCCTTAATGGAGAAATGGATTGTCTACAATACAAATTCCTAACATAAGTAACATGTATGTTGGTCTTAGTCTCAGCTAGGCTTACAACTTGACTCTAACAATTTCATATTGACCTTTCTTGTTGTCAAATAGTGATGGAGATGGAGCTTCTTCCTTGGCTTGTTGCTCCAAATATGTTTCATCTTGACTCTATTATGTTTCACTTTCATATTGGCTTCGTACTTCTTCATTTTGGAACTTGGCAACTGACTATTTTTCTTTGTCCTCAACACTTTTGCAGGTTCTTGGAATCGTTTGTCTTTAATGCTTGCAAATTCTTCCAACTTCTCATAAGTGGGTTGTTTCCCTTTATGGATACAATCATCAATGTCATGCTCAATGGACTGTTGCAACATCAATTCATAACAATACTTGATTTCTTCTGGGCTCCACACCATAACAATTTACACAATAGTTTCTTCCTCAATTTCTTCATTTTCTTCCATGTTTTCTTCATAATCAGTCACTACTGAAAATGATTTGTTGTCTTGTAAACCTGCACACTCAAAAAAATTGTTACAATCATATGAAAAAGCATAGCAAGAACCATACCAATTCTTTTCATTTTTCTCTTCTAAGAGAGGTTTCCTTTCTTCGTCTTTATTACTTGCCTCTGATGTTGCGTAATAATCTTTATTTTTAGCTTCATCTACTATCACAACTGGTTGTTTCATGTATTCAACCTCTTTACCAGGCTCTATCACTACAATCAGGTTGTCTTTCAGTTGGTTTTTGTATGCAAATGAGCTTCTCTCCTCACCAAACAATAGCTCATCAATAAGATGTTTCTCATGCAATATATTTGATCACTCTTCATGAGATGAATAGTTTTCATCAAATTTGACTTTGTGTGTCTTTCTTTCAAAGAGACTTTCTTCCATAAGGATTTCATTATCATGGGTTGTTTTACACTTGTCTTCATCAGTGTTAGCACGTTGTAGTTCATCAACAAAATTTTAGTTGTTAAATTCATCAAATCACTACATACTGCATCATCGAAATTTTCCTCATTATCATAGGCTACTTTATTATCAGAGACACTTTCATCATCAATCATCACAATTTCAATGCTACCATTTTCAGTCTCTAATTCAATTACAAAGATTTCAACAGAATAATCATTTTCAACAACAATATCTTCATCAACTTTAGTTTTCGCACTCCACTTCATACTGTACTTCATTTCAAGAATATTCCAAAATATTTTTGGGCTACTTACTTCGCCAAATTCAAGCAAAATAATAGACAATATCTTTTCATCCACTGTTGATATAATAAGTTATAATGTTATTTCACCTCTTATCCTATCATAGAAATTGATACGTCCTTCTTGATCATAATGAAATAAATCTACTAACCATATTAATTTTTTCATTTCAGTTGCCTAAGGTTCATAGTTTATACCTGAGAAGAATAACGAATTTGGCATCACTATTTCATCAAATTCTTCGTTGATCGGATCCAGTTCTGTATTCTGATCCTCAAGCATGGGTTCTTCATCTGCAACTAGAAACACATTATATTGATATGAAAAATACAATGACTCTTCTCGTTGATTCTTTCTCTGCATCTGTTTCATCTCTCTCCAGAGTTGTTTCAATCTCCTTTGATGACCCATGACAGCTTGACTCTCTACTGGATGCAATCATGCTCATAGGTGATTTCATGCAGTAAATGCATGGTGGATCTTTCTACAGAATGTTCTTTACAATCAAGAACTATCACCATGTGATTTATACCTTCGACAATGATAGCAACAATGTCGTTGACATCGAATTGATTTTTTTAGCGACTACTTAAACAATTTGTGACAGAGTGAATTATAGGACGTCAATGACGATTTCTATCTTAGATCTAGTTAAGCAACAACAAGAAACGTATCTCTTGCACAAAAATGGTGTGAGTGCAATATTTCTTGAAATTAGAGGCAATCACTCAATTGCCTTAAACAAAATCTTGTCCAATAATGTAAATATCACTGGAGAAAATTCCAAAAAAGTAATGATAAATTTCTTTACATGAAGGAACCACGGCCTACGAAACCATCAAATACCTTCTATGATTGGTTGAAAACGAGCTAGAAAGAAACACATTCAACACGGTTCTGGGCGATTTGTATGAATTCACGTCAGCAAATGTTATTTCTCCACACAAATGAGGAGTGCACCAATCAACAAATAGGATTCCTTCAAACAATGAGGTCTCTAACTCCTAGTGGATAAACAAGAACTCAAATTATAATGCAATCTCTTTCTATAGAGATTCCACTGGCGAGTTCTGTTACAATTTGGGTATGCCTTAGAATTATCCCTCGCACTCCCTCGCAATAGATTTCCACAACGGCGGATCCTAGGTTTCTTCACCCTGTGACTCCTTCACCAACAACAACTGCAGACTCCTCCACAATGTGGCTCCTTCACCAACATCAATGTCTCTGCTGCAAATCGGATATCTCTTGACTGCAAATTGAATATCTCTTCTTCAAATGCAATGACGACCTCTTCCAATCACCAGTGCATTCAAGTTGACAACGGGTGTCACTGCTAAAAAATAAAAACAGTGGCAACAACACTCCAATGCAACGATCTGGGTGCTCTTTTTACCCATCAAACAATACAGACACTCAAAACCAAAATCAGTGCAACAACTCTCACCTCATTCAGTAGTTCCATCTGACCTCATCCTTCAGTTTCATCTAGCAGTGATGGGCGACTCTTCATAGGTTCGACAGTCCTCTGCTAGTCAAATGATTCGTCGATGATTTGCTTGGTCACTCACAATGTATCAAAGCGACTTTCTTCTTGTGATAAAATTCATCTTGATCGTAGTCCTTCACCTTTAACACATTTCATCTTAACTCCTAATTGCAGATGAAGGAAATTACACAAAAATTACACCAGGCAGACTGCTGCAATGTCCAACACATGCATCGTACTCCTTTTCCTAGGTTTGACAGAGTTGTCCTTCTTAATGGAAATAGAATGGACAGAAATAATCCAGCACAACGACACTCAACACTCTATATCCATAGGAAGTGTTGGACCAGATCAGGTTCTACAAGCGATGACAGCCGACCGACGTAATGCAAGAACAAATTATGGGTTGGAAATAGTTCTTTCAGTTGAGCGAGCATCTAAGAAATAATCAAAAGAAAGAAGGCACTCTGCCTTCTCCTTCTAATCCTCTTCCTTCTGCGAAAACATAGGTTGGATGCCCTTTCCACCAGTCTTATGCGCTATCTCTTCAGTCACCATCTAAAACCATACCAAACTTATCCACTTATCACAAAAGTCAAAATTACTCACGTTGGCTTCCTAGGAGAGAATCTACAGGACCACAACCCTACTTCTATGTTGGATGCTACAGGAAGATCAATCCTTGCATGATTTTGCTTTCCTTACGAATTGTACAGACCCACAACAAATAAATTGACACGTTCAGTATTATAGGCCTGTGTCTTCTATACCTTTCATCCACTAATTGATACTCACCTTCTCCAGGCAGGCTCTTATGCAAGTATGCAACTCACCTTCAAAGTAACCTCTTGCACACTCCAACGCAGCAATGACACGCATTCGAAAAAGGAGGTATTTCTCATGCATCATAGGCATAATTGATCTCTGTGCACATCCCAATGGCCACACGCTCCAAATGGTAGCTACACCAACAATGGTAGCTCCAAGAGACGACTCTTTTCTACAACACAATGGCTTGGTTTCACACTCCTCTATGTTGGCGACTCCCGCAAGCACACAAGCTCACACAATGACTGCTTACAATTAAAGTGGTTATTTTGGTGGTTGATTGGGACTTTTCCTCCATGCAGATTACCTTCAACAAACACCAGTGAATCTCTTCTCCGTGAAAATTATGCACCTGCGCTCCTCCTAGCAGTAATGAACTCAGCGAGTTGTGCATCCTCTTTCCACAGCGACTGGTGATCATTATCTCTCTCTATGCAGGGAGGTCCTCCTCTCAATGCTTCTCCTCAAATGACAACAAAACAATAATAGCTCCTTCCCTAGTGACGAATCCTTCCACAGAATTTTGGTAGTGCTAGCTCCTCCAAAACAACAAAACAACAATAGTTGATCTCTCAATTTCAAGTGAGACAAGGCTCACCAAAAAACTTCACGGTGTCTCCTTCAGCGACCGATGGCCCTCGAGCTCACGCTATTCTCTCAGACTCATGAAACAACAATTTCTCTCTAACAGTCTCACAACAACAGAAATGTGAGACTGAGCTCACAACACACCTCCATCGTCGTAGTTATGTCCGCGCCTCTAGCAAGTTGCTTGAAAGGAAATTACATCACAATTTGGGCGAACTTCATCCCAACGCAGCCTCTGGATTTTTCAGTTGGCCTTCACTCCTCAACAACAAAGGCTCTGTCTATCCGCAGGTATGTCTATAGGGATCTAATACCAACTTAGAAAATGGAAATGAGACCAGCTCCTCACAGGTGAGGCAGGCTAAGCCCGGAGGCAGCCCAAGCAATGCCACACTCTTCATATTAATCATTCATGAATATAAAGAAATGCATCAGGTAGGGAGTTAGAACAAACTCCTAGGAAATAGGATCTAAGCTCTAAATACAAACACAATCAGAAATGCCTAACTAGTAGATTCTCCATTATTTCTCCAACAATATCCACAACTATAAAGTGAGTATTATTAAGTGTTTTTACTTAACTAATTTTTGAAATGATATTTACATGTAGTTTAGTCTTTGTTTTAAAGTGGTATTTTGAATAAGTATAATGAAAATATTTGTAATAAATTATGTATTTGTAATAATGAAATAAAAATATTTACATTTTAATTTGATATAATCCTAATTTAAAACTCTCTATTTTATAAACTTGTTCCCAAGTTCTCATTCCCTTGATGTTGAAGCTCCCAAAAAGCTCCAAAGTTCCCAAAACAATTCCCATCCAATTGGAGACTTTTTGTACTAGTTCCCAAGCTCCTGGAACTTCGAGAACAAGTTTCAGAGATGTTGGAAATGGTGGTTCTTGTGCAACTAATCATATATTATTAACCATTAAATCCACATGTTTTTCCAATATTATATTGACATGAATCATATATTATTAACCATTACCTCACCTCAATTATATATTCTTGACCATTAAATCCACAAGTTTTCCATTATTGTATTGAAATCATGAAAAATTTTCATAAGTTTTTTTTTAAATAATTTCAAACCATTTATATAAATTTATTATAAGTTCAATTATTAATATGACATTTTTTTTTCTACAGCTTCGTCTTTGCCCACAACACACCATCAAGAATCTTAAAATTTTGTATAAATTATTGTTTGTTCACATTTCCTAAGTGAAATTAAATAAAAGTGTAGTTCATTTCTATATGATTTTGAACTTCCTTTTGATCTGTCCTTTCACATTGTAGAATTGGTGCAAGATGCCATTGTTGAGAGTTAACAACATGAAGATATCTAGTGTTTTCTTATTTGTCACTATAGTCTAGAAGAATAGAAGAGAAAATTTTCATATTTGTCATTACGGTCTAGTATTTCATTTTGCTATAGATCATATAAATCATGTTTGCCTTTTTCGTATCTTCACAACATCACAATTGTGTTTATTTAAACGTTTGGTAGTGATTTCCGTCATCATTGTTGGCTGTTAATTTTCACAATGATGATGCAATAACTACCATCTATGGGTTTTTCCTTTTTCCCTTTAATTTTTTGTGATTTCATTATGAGAAGAAAGGGGCATCTTATAGCACAATGTTCAGGAGAATGTAATGTCCTTTCCACATCTATAACAATAACATCAATATACATATGTCCAAGAAAAAATATTAAACAAAACTAAAAACATTGTAATAATAATAAATATATTTTACATTAAATAATACTCATTCACACCAACCTAGGGTATCAACTTTAAGCTACATGATATCAAGCATTAATATATGGAGAGCATTAGCTTTGATCCATGTTAAATCCATATTTTTTAAGCATTAAGAGATATGTATTTCAATTATTTTATGATACTTCTCAATGTCTAATAGTTATAGTTTTAGAGTTAAGATAGATCTATGTTGATTTGGGGTGTGAGGGTTTCTGTCTCTATTTATGAAGCACAAAATCCTCGCTTAGCTACATTTATTCAAAATAAAGAAAATTGGGTTATTGTGAGCAAGCAAGGACATGTCATAATTCTTGTTTGAATCAAAGGGATTGCCATTGATCTCAGAGGAGGATTAGAAAGAGTCATTTCCCCAAAAATCAACATGGTGAGAGGATGATTCAAATATTTGTAGAACATGGGGGAGTGTCTAGTTTCTTTGTGGGAGCCTTTTCCTCTTAATTTTCATGTAAATGGGTGGAGGAGGAACCTCGTAGGCACTGTCATTGTCAAAATCATTAGCATCGACAAGGAGTTGATCTTAGGACCTAAAGGGGGAATCGTACATGTATGACAGAAAATAAGTATAATAATTGATATAATGATCACTCTCGAATCTTGAATTTTTAGCATTGGAATTACTTTCTGTTTCTTTACTCCTAGGTGGTATGGAGTTCACATTGTATACATGGTAAGATTTAGCCAATGTCTTGAATTTGGCAATCCTTATCTTGATTGTAGGTTCTGTGCATCCAACTGGTATGAGAAAAGTCAACGAAGTTCAATGGTTTAATTTGCTCCATGTCCATTGGATTAACAGAATTTGCAATCTAATTGAATGTTGAATTAATTATGCAAGAACCTAGTCTCACCAAATCTAAGCCTTTTACAAATGGTGATGGTGCAAATGCAGAGAAATTTCAACACAAACTAAGCTTTCTCTATGATTTGGTTTGTAACACATAAATGAGAGAAAATGTGAAAAAGACAACCATGCGTGTGAAAGTACGGAGAGACATAAGCAAGATGAAACAAAGATCATTTACCTTCATTCTTCCTCTTCAAAAATGAGATCATCGATCAAAATTGAAGCTTCGGTGATCATGAGTAAGATCAATCAAGGCCTTTAGTGTAATTAGATAAATAAAAGGTGTATATCACATTCCTATGAACACAAGGTTGTTTTTGAATGTGTTGACTATTGAAAAGTAAGACGATGTTGGAGGGGGATGACCAACTAGTAGATGGACCTAGAGGATAGGTGGATGAGGGAAGCTAGGACTAGTTTTCCAAAATAGACTATGATAGAATATGGTGGAGAGGAGAGTTATTTGTTTGAGTGCATTGTAGTATGGGAATAATATGATTGATATGGTTGTAGTTAATTATGGATCAACGAATTAGACTCACAATTTACAATCTTCTAGGAAAATCCCACTTCTAACTGGTAAATGCAAGTTTCCTAAAACATTCCTCGAACAACCATGGAAATAGAGAACCTAACACCGTCATCATGTGCACACTTTCAAGAAGACATTCGACACTACCCTCAAGAAATAGTGAATGAAAGTTAGGTTCTAAACCCTTAAATGAGTGGGCGATATCGGTACCAAGCTTAGAGCCCAGCATGGTCCTGGAGGAGAAAACGAAGTGGTTGAGGGATATCTTGACCTTTCATGTCACCTAAAATCCTTCGAAGTTGATTTGGCCATTGTCCACACCCTAGATAGTAGAAAAGCCTGAGAGTGAAAATATTCAGGGCTAGAACAATGCCCATGGGAAGTATAGGTAAATCCAGCCAATGTCCCCTACCATGTCCACCACTCGGTCCCCCATACTTCCACCCTTATCTCCCCATATAAGACCTTCTTGCATGCTTCTACCATCACCATATTTAGGACCTCACTATCAAGAATGGAACTCTGATCCCCTTGAATACATAAACCTGAAGTATCTGAATATTGTTCCAAGTAGGCCACATTAAAATTACATCCTATTACCATGAGGCAATTTATTGTAGGAGCACTATTAACTTCTCCATTGCTTCCTCTGATGTTTTTCATCCCTAAAAATTTTCTATGGTATCGATGAGTAATCCTTAGATGAAATTTGTAGAACCAAACTTGAGGCGGAGATGAAGAATGAGTTTGTAAGAAAATATTCATAAGATAAACTAGCATTTCCATTATCAACCTTTTGTATGCCAAGTATATTTTCTTGAAGATGATAAAAATGTAGTCCATCCATCGCTACTACAAGGAAAAACACTTTTTAGGAAAAAAATTTACATCATAATTTTTTTGTGTTATAATATTGGACAAAATTATGAATAAAACCTCTTTTATTAGTAACAAAAGGTTTTAACCCAACTTCACTATAACTAAAAAAATTTGAGGACCAAGGGTTCTAGTGGATGTTTTTTTACATTACACTTAATTTGATATAAAACAAATTAGTGCACTACTTATGTTTATAATGCACAAGTGTGAAATATATTGTATATGTTATGAAGCCTTGGTACATATTTTTTATCATGAAATCACCACTCCATATTTTATACATAAAAGCACCAGTTTGTATAACACCTTGCAGACCATAGATTCTTGCAATGATAATGATAAAAACAAGCATAAATTCTTGTAATGATAATGATAACAACATAACGATATCATTGAAGGAAGTGACATGCATTAGTTCTTTTATTATAGTACAAATATGTATAAACCACATTGTTTAGTTTAAATGAATACAATGCATGGATATGTTGTAACTTGATGAATTTTTCCACATTGTTGGTATGCAATTACAACTTGTTTTGTTTACAAAATGTCAATTAATCATAGAAAATAAAATATTTGTTTGTAATATTATTGATTTTTTTTTTAATTATTGCATTTAGATACAATCATTGCATTAATATGTTGTATTATTTAAACAATATACCAGCTGACTACACCTTTGTTCATCGTAACAATGTAAATCATCCATATATCTAATTAGCAAAGTAACATTTTATGACAATGGATAATGCAATAAAATAAGAAATTAATTTTATCATGTATAAATAAGAGACTAAATGTGTGCACACTAAAGTGCACATACATTCTTCTTGAGCATAAATGACCAACAATTGCAACTCAATCAAGTCACAAAAGTGTGTGTGCAGTCTTAATGCAACAGATAGAATATTTATTATAGACCAAACCTATTTATGAATAAATATATATAGGGGTATGGGGACAACTAAGGCCTAAGGGGTTAGGATTGTTTTCAAGGATAGAGCAATGGTTAGAGCACCAAGATGTGGGCGATGTGGGTGCAAGGGTTGTACAAAAGGTATATGCATAGTGCACTCAAGGCTTGAGTGTATAGGGGTTAAGGGTTGAGTATAATTTATGTATAGGCTTAGATGGAGCCAGGGAGGTCTATGTCATGGTCTATGTCAAGCTCTAGGTCATCATTTAAATATATCTCTAGCTTTATGTCATGGTCTAAGTCATGGTATACATCAAGCTCTAGGTCATCGTATAAAACTATATTTAGCTCTATGTCATGGTCTAGATCATGGTCTAGGTCTATGTCATGGTCATCATATAGGTCTAGGTCATGCCCCAAGTCTTTCCATGTCTAGGTCTTGTTATGTCTAGTTTTAGTTATAGGTCTTGACATGTCTAGGTCAAGGCCATCTCTTTCCTTGCGATGTAGGAAGGGGGGTTGTAAAGAGAGGAGGAAAGAGAGTGTGAGAGGAGGAGAGGGGAAGAAAAGAGAGTGAGGGATAGGGAGACAAAGAGGGGGTGGTATAAAGTGAGAGAGTGAGAGGAAAGGGGGTTATATAGATGAAAAGAGAGCAGGTGAGGAGAGTAGGGGAGGGAGAGGGAGGAAAATACAGGGAGCGAGAGAGCGGGGGTTAGATTCAAGAGGTAAAGAGAGAAGGGGGTAGAGATGGATTTTTTGAGAGTGTAACAGGGTGGGAGAGG
>JASDQU011179513.1:4646-15303 GCA_032191745.1 Picea mariana | reverse complement strand
TTACCCAATCTTGATCAAAGCCAAAGGAATTGAGGATAGATCTGAGGTACTGCCAACTGGCTTTGTCAAAAGCTTTTGAGAGATCAAGTTTGATTAACATACCTGGGGTTTTTGTTGATTTGAGAGAGTTGACCACCTCATGTGCTAGTATGATGCTATCCATGATCTGTCTTCCTTCGACATAACCAGTTTGTTTCTTGGAAATGACAAGTGGCAGGATTATCTTGAGTCTATTTGCAATCACCTTGGTGATAATCTTGTAGATGACATTGCATAAGGCGATGGGTCTGAACTGTTTGGGGTTAGTGACTCTTTCTTACTTTGGGATGAGAGTGAGGAAAGTGGCATTGAAGGCTTGGAGAACCTGTCCCGATGATCTGGATTCCTCGATGACCTCCCATACATCCTTACTTATGATGTCCCAGCAGTGATGGAAGAAATCTGTAGTGAAACCATCGGGGCCTGGGGCTTTTCCGGGAGGCATATCTTTTACCGCCTGGTCCACCTCTTCCTTAGATATTGGCCTTTTGAGAGCGGCATTCTATTCTGGTGTGATTAGCTTGGGAATATGGATGGTGACTCGGGTGATTGCTTCACTTCTGTCCACTTTTCTTTCTGTGAGGAGGGTCTGGTAGTAATGGTTGAGCTCCTCTTCAATGTGTGCGTGTTCTCTTATCAGCTGGCCCTGATCATTTTCCAGGTGTTTTATTCTATTGATATGTCTCCTGTGTATCATTGTTCTATGGAAGAATTTGGTATTCTTTTCCCCTTGTTTGAGCCATTGTATCCTAGATTTCTGCCTCCAGAGGATTTCCTCTTGCTTCCTCTGTTTCTTCAATTGTATCTGTAGCTACTCCTCTTCTACCAAGAGCTCAGCAGTGCGAGCTCCCGATATAAAAAAAATTTGTATCTCGGCTAGTCTATTCTCTGCATCTTTGATGCCTTGGAAGATGTTGTCGAAGGTGTTTTTATTCCAGGTTTTGAGCCTTTGCTTGAAGTTTTTGAGTCTTTGTCGAAATCTGTACATCTTGGTTCCCTACTCTATCTCACACTGAATCCACCATGTTTGTGCCAATTGTTGGAAATCTGGGTGTGTGAGCCAGAATTTTTCAAATCTGAAGGGTTTGAATTTCAGTGTTGTTTCTATAGCTAGTTGGAGGACGATTGGCCAGTGATCAGAACCTGTTTTGGGAAGGATCAATATTTCTATACAGAGGTCTCTTTCCAACAAATATTCTGTTACGAGAAAGCGATCGAGTCGGCATGATACATGCTGACTACCGGATCTACGGTTAGACCAGGTGAAAGTGCCATTGTTGTTCTCTATGTCTACTAGCTTTAATTGTTCAAGGAGGGTTTTGAACTTACCACTGTCTTACTCTAGTTGTTTTCTTCCGCCTATTTTTTCCTCCAGTGACATGATCATATTAAAATCACCTCCTAGGATCTAGTTGGGCGTGTTTACCAGCACTTTGACTTTGGTCAGCTTCTCCAAAAAATTGTTTTTTTCCTTTTGTCCTTGTGGGCCATAGACATTGGTAATGGTCCCCTCCTGATTTGACCCTATGATTTCAGAATGAGCTGACAAGGTACCTGCTGTGGAGAAGGGTCCACTGAGGATCGTGTGGGTGGGATCCCACAGTATTGCCAGACCTCCCGATGCTCCCACAGAGTCCACATACACGTAATTACATCCTTTCCATATGCGCTGGAATATGGTTTCAGCTTCCTTTCCTACACATTTGGTTTCCTGTAACATTAGAATGTCTGGGCTTTCCTCCTTGACACATTCTCTGAGGATCCTTTGCTTGGATCATCCGTTGAGCCCTCTAATGTTCCAAGTGATAATCTTCATCATTAAGAGGAGGGGTGTGGGTGGAGGTATCCCTCCAAGAGCTTCTGTATCTGTCCTGAGTTGATCATCAGGTGTCCAGCTTCTTTAATCAGCTGATGTACTGGTTTCCTTCCTCTTCTCTTATTTTCGCGTGGTATTTTTTTGGAGCCAGAGATTGATTCTGTAGCAATGCCAAGGCGCACTGTGGATCCTGTTGTGGAGTCAAGGAAGACCTTGTGCACCTTTCTAAGTTGTTCCTCTGGAAGGCCCTGTAGGTCTTTCTTATCTAGGGCTTCCTCCAGTTTCTCCAGATCGATGCCCGCTAGGTCTTGGGCATCCATTTGCATTAGAGTGTCTCCATCAATATCCCCTTTTTCTTCGGCATTGATTTCCTTATTCGGATTTGAGGAGGGGGATTCAGGGTTCTTGGATTTGCCTTTCTGTATGCCAGCGTGTGGATCTTGGACGTCCTCCTCCTCAGGTAGTTGGCTTGGAATATCATAAGAATTCCTAGTCTGGATTCTTGGTCTGGGATCAGCTGTTTGTCTTCGAGTGGGATTTTTCTTCCTTGTCTGCATCGTAGTGAAGCCATCTTTCTGTAGATTCTGACTGACCTTGGGAGCTTGCTGATTTAAAGGGAAGTCCCTAAACAAATGGCCGTGTTCGTGACATTTTTTACATCTGAACGGGATGTGCCCATAATCAAGGGTTTGTGACCAGTCTTCATCCTGGTACTCCAGTATTACCGCTCCTAGTAGGGCTTTGGAGATGTTCATGTAGATGCAAATGCGGGCGTATGAGGTGTACTTGTGCTTCTTTGTGGCTTCAAAGGCTTTCATGTATTGACCGATGGTTTTTCCTATTCCCATGAGGATCTCATCCAACCAGAACTCCTGCGGGAGGGAATAGAGTCGGATCCAGACGGGGGCCATTGTAAAGTCCTCCTTGTCCAGGCTGAAGCGCTCTGTCCAGTACTTTAGGAATAGCCTTGTTGAGTTGAAGAAGTAAGGGCCATTTTCAAAAATGTGATCTTTATCTTCTCGGTTGTATAGTATGATGGTGAAGAAGCCTTTTGAGCTGAGCTGGACCTCATATTCTCCTTTGGGATTCCACCAGTGTTTGATCCATTTGTTCAGATCTCTTTTTGATGGCCAGAGTCCTAGGAATTTGCCAATGAGGGCATGTTCTTGCATGAACTGTGTGTGCTCGCCCACTTTGGTTGAGCTTATGTGATTCCTGGGCACTTTTTCCATTTGCGGGATGCATTTCCTGAGTTTTGAGCTACGGGGTGCTCTGGTTTGAGATGTGCTAGCCTCCATTTCCATTTCCTGTCAAAGGCCCTGTTCCTTGGTGAGTATCTGCTCCTGAATTTGTTGTGGCGGCTCGAATGCTGGTCACTTTGCCCTTGTCCCAGATCTATCATTGGTCGTTATGTTACTGTATGAGGGGGGTTTCCCCCCCTATTCAGCGCCCATGGATGTGGATCAGAGCCGGTACGAGTTCGCACTAAGGCTATAGGGTTTCGTGTCCATGACAACTGCTGTGGTGATCAGGCAGCGGCTCTCATGGGTTGAGTGCTAGGCTTTCACAGAGTCTCACCCCTCTTCAATCCAATCCAGTGTGTCCAGAATGAACATATAATTGTTGCTCAGAATATTTCTACAAGGAATGAGATATTGCAATGAATTCCTTTAACAATTATATCATTTGCTATCATCCTCCATGGGAACAACCCCTTTAGTGAATTTCCTTACAAAATGAATGATGATATTGTAGTGAACTTCCCTACAAAATGAATGATGATATTGTAGTGAATTCCCTTAACAATTCTATCATTTGCCATCATCCTCCATGGGATGGTTAAACTAGAAACCCATAAATCATGGTTGCAATTAAGACACTCTTTGAGATGAAAGATTCAAAATAAATCATCATGGATGAAAAATTCAAAATAAATCATCATGAAATAGTGATCCATCAAATAAAGATGATTTTTTTTTTGGGTCCCCATTTTATAGGAAGATTTGATTGACCACTTATCACACATGCTCTCATCTTTATCCTCTTATCATCTTTGTACTCTTAAAAAAATGTTGTATTTTAGTTTTATTATTAAAATAAGAAGCTTCTTAGCCATTATTATATCTAATATATATTTATAAAACTATTTCAAATGCATTTCTCTTGACTAATAAACATCCATTTATATTTACATTACACAATCATCTCATGAATATATTTATTGATGTGCCTTCATTTATATTTACATTACACAAGTATGTGTATCTTTATTGAGGTGCCATCTCTATTTAACTTTAAAATCCAAAGTCTAGGTATCATACAAGTCTTAAATGACAATTACAAGATGGAAGGTTATAAACCAGATTTTTTCTTCACAAAAGGATAGATTTGATTAGACATATGTAAGACCAACTTGATTGTGAAAATTGGAAGCTCATTAATGACATAAAATTACACCTATTAAAAACATGTGCAAAGATTATATTATATTAATATAATTTTTGAAATGAAAAACAAATAATCAAATATAATATTATTTTTTTTTAAATCATATTTTACATTTTACCAAAATCTAATTAAAAGCAATAAAAAATGTTAAAATTCCATATTTAATTTTGTTTTTTTAAGATATATACTATTTCACACTATCCTTTGTTATTAAGAGAAACTCATTTAAAATGAATAATATCTAGTGAAAATTATACTTCTACAAAGTAGAATAAATTTAAGTTTTTTTTAATGAAAGTTGCTTTTACATCGTCCTTCATTATTACTAGGAGAAACTCATTTAAAATGCATAATCTTTAGTGACAATTCTACTTCTACTAATTACAATAAGTTTGAGTTTTTAAAATCAAAGTTGCTTTTATACAGTTCTTCATTATTAGGAAGAGAGCGAAAAACAATATTTCATACTTCCACGTTGTGAAAAAAATAAAATATCTCAATTTCAAATAATTACTCAAGAAAAGTGTTATTTTCCAAAAAAAAATTATGTGATAGAAATATTAACAAACACTTAAATAATTCAAGGAAATGAATTACACTTGAAAATAATTACTTTGTATTATGTAATTAGTCATTTATATAAAATATTTTTATGATTATATGATCTTTATGTTGAATTTGGTGACAATGAATTCCTCCAAGGATAGATTCTTGATCCTATTATTCAGCGTTGGTTGTAACTAGTAAGACCAAGTTAGAATATGGATGAGATTGCATTTAATAATCAGTTTCCTATGTAAATGTATATAAATTTATGTAAGCTTGTAGAGGCAGAATAACTGAGATGTGAGAGAGAGATATGAGAGAGCTTGCAAGTCTATTGTAATTTCCATGATCTGAATGATAACTGATACCTCTGCTTGGTGGACATAGCCCAAAATTTGGGTGAACCACGTGAAATCTCTATGTTTCTTATCTGTGTGATTGTTGAATATCATATGTGAATTGTGTTTTCTGCATTTGCAATTCTAGCAATTGGTATCAAAGCTACGTTGAAGATATGTGAGGGCCAGATCCATGGTGCAAGATCATGAATTGAGTATAAAGTCATCGACTCTCCCTAGGCAGTGTTAGAGGCACACCAACGCACTCACACTTTGAAATTTAAATTTTCAGAAAACTCCTGCACCCAGTTCTTTCATGTCACACACCCACTATGACATAGTAAAATTTTTTCTCTTCTTCATGGGTTAGAATCCTCGAAATCCTAGAGGGCCTAGCACAACAACTAAATAGCTGTTGGTGAACGCCAAAAGGCTCATAAGATAAAACAAATCCTTAAAAGAATATATTAATTTTATTATTGATTAACAAATAAAAGGTTGTGCTTCATTTATCTGGTGTTAATATTTTAATTTATGTTAATCACTTACTGGCAATCAGTTAACTATCAAAGTAATTTTTTAAATATGATTAGATAAATGTATTGAATAATAAACAGGAAGACGAGGCGACAGAAGAGAAACCTAGAGTTGGAATGCGATGCGATCTCATTTGGTTTGAACCCTGCTCACAACAATCTCCAAAATATTTAAACCATTGATGCATAAGATTTTTTTAGGGTTTATGAGAGCAATCCACTATGCTTATGAAAAAAGGTTAGCTCAGAGCAGAACCCAACTCTGATTGCAAGGCCGAATATATAAACAGAAATGAAAGCACTAGCAGATCCAGGGCTTCTGAGAGAAAAGAAAAGTACAAAGGTCAAATGATAGCAATCCACTATGCTTATGAAAGAAGGTCAATTCAGAGAAGAACCAAACTCTCATTGCAAGGATGAATATATAAACATAAATGAACGCACTAGCAGATCCACGACTTATGAGTGCAAAAAAAAATTCAAAGGTCAATAACAAGACCGGACCCTCATTGCGACGCCCAAAAATTAGCAGAAATGAATAGGGCCAAGAGTGAATAATACTAGAATGTACCTGGAGTTGAAGTCCCACAAATATTGAGAAAGAGCATTGATCTCAGCTGCGTCCTCGATTTCTCTGAAGCTCCGTCGCCTCCATGCCAAAATTCATTTCATCTATTTCAATCCATCGCAACCTCGTCCTCTATCTCATATTGATCTAGACACAAACCATTAGAACGCACTCAAACAACTGAGCACACACATATTCATATTCTATTGAAACCATGAAGCCCAATCACGCAGACGCATGAATAAAGGAAGGATGAGGTAAATGTTGAAATTGAGTGATATTTGAGATTTATATGTCCTTCCTTTCAATGGACAGATGATTTTTTGCCCCTCTTCTACACTGAATCGTTGCAGATGAGAGAAATGTGTTGTCTCTCTTCTCTAAATTGGGACTTTATCCGCCTCTGTAACGGAACAATAAACACAAAAAGCAGATGGAACTGTTACCTGACGAGTCAGCGAATAAATCCAAAATGTTTCTATCAAGCTTTTCTTCCAACTGCGGTTCGTGCTTTTCTGATGGTTTTTATTCATGTTTTTCCCGAAGATTCATGCACAAATGAATTCCTCCTTGTATGAGCGAGCTCAAAATGGAAGAGAGCCCAAATTCCATGGGAAGAACATGGTCCGGTGAGGAGTCTTAGTTTGCCTTACGGTGTAACGAATAAAAAGACTAAAACATTGATGCACACCATTAAGTACTCATAGCCAATTCAAGTACATGTTAAACCATGTCCCCTTACATGATTATGTTAAAAAAAATTAAATTATTCCACATCTTTAAATGATTATGTAAAAAAGAATTAAGCATTATAATACTTGCACAAAAGCATTATATGTTATACATATTATGTACACAATTAAAATTATTAATCAACTTTCTTTGTTATTAAACTATCACTATTTAATACTTTTAAAATTATTCTTAATACTTTTTCAACCATTCTTTCACACAAGTATATGTTAAATTTCCTTACAAAAGAAATAATGATTAAGCATAAGGATTTAGACAACAACCCCTTATAGTGAATTTCCCTACAAAAGGATTGATTCTATTGTAGTGAATTCCCTTAACAATTCTATCATTTTCCATCATCCTCCATGGGATGGATGGATAAACTAGAAACCCATAAATCATGGTATTAATTAAGACATACTCTCTGAGATGAAAGATTCAAAATAAATCATCATGGAATGGTGATCCATCAAATGAAGATGATTTTTTTCTTTTTGCATCCCCATTTTATAGGAAGATTTGATTTGTCACGTGACACACATGCTCTCATCTTTGCTCTTATCTTTGTCCTCTCAAACAATTGTTGTATTTTATTTTTATTATTAAAATAAGAAACTTCTTACCCATGATTATATCTAGTATATATTTATGAAACTATTTCAAATGCATTTCTCCTGACTAATAAGCATCCATTTATATTTGAATTACAATAAATTGAAGTTTTTCCAATCAAAGTTGATTCCATACCCTCCTTTTTTATTAGGAGGAGAAACTCATTTAAAATGCATAATCTCTAAGAATTATACTTTTACAAAGTACAATAAATTTAAGTTTTTCTCAATCAAAGTTGTTTTTACATTGTCCTTCATTATCAAGAGCAAAAAATCATTTAAAATGAATAATCTTTACTTCTACTAAGTACAATAACTTCAAGTTTTTTAATCAAAGTTTCTTTTATACCGTGAACTGGTGGAGTCGACGAGTTCGCAAGAGGCTCATGAGGGGGGAGCTCTGCGACTAGTGTGACGTCAGATATGATAGAAGCCTCCCTGGGAGGAAGGGTATCCTCTATGTCAGTTCCATTGGATGAGACGATGCATACTTGATTGGAAGGATGAAGGAGCGGTGGTGCACCATGGTAAGTTCCTAACAATGATGGGTCTTTGAAAATTATGAGACCCATTTAGATGAGTGGGTATGAGTCATTACTCGTGTGGATGAGAGGGAGAATGTTATCGATGTTGGCAGAAGGGTTAGGCTCGTAATGTGAGACTTGGTCAATGGTAATGATCTTCCTGTTATGGGGGAACATCATTGTTCGAAAGACGGAAGAGGCAGCTGCCTTCATAGCGTACATGTAGCTACGACCGAATAGGATATTATAATCGAGTGGGGCATCGATAAATTCAATGTCTATGAGAATGGTCTTACCCCCGAGTTCTATGGGGACATTTTGGAAGAGCCCTTCGGGAGAAGATGGTCATCTGTCATAAGCTCTTAAGGTAATGCCAGATGGTATGAGTTTGGGGGTACCAAGTTTCTTCCATACAAACTTGGACATAATGCATGTGGATGCACCTTCATCGATGATGCACCGATGAACTGTAGTGTTCCAAATTTTTACTGGGATTTGAAAAGCAATTAGAGCGGGAAGGCGAGGTTCTCTACTGTCAATATCAAATGTGATGAGTTGGGTATCCATGGGGTTGACTGCCCCCAAGGCGGAAAGTAATGACTTCCGCTGAGTAGGACAAGTTTGAAGGACTTCTAAGACTGACATGGCAGCCAGGGATTGAGCTAAGTCATCGACCAAACTGTAATTATGAGCCGCCCTAGCCTGGGGGTTGTGGACATTCCTGCGCAATGGGATGTGAGTAATGTGAAGAGGTGTTTTGGCGTTAGGGTGAGGAATCACCAACGAGGGTCCCGTTGGTGCAGGGATTATTTCTAAGGGAATGGGAGGAGACTCGGCGGGTGCACGGTATTGACAACTATGTGTTTGCAGAAGGATTTCTTCCTCACTAGTGAGGAGGATAGTACGATCTGTGGGATTTTTTGGATTGAGGTATTGTCCCAACTGTGGTGGGGTAGGATGTGTGTCATGTTCGATGTTTATCACACCCTGGTGTGGAATGGGATTCTGCAGTACGGTTGGGGGTGGTTGTTGCATGTATTGTTGTTGGGCTTGCTGAGGGGCAGGCAGTGTTGGAGGATATGATAGACTGCCTGAATCTTTCAACTATTTAAAATCAGCTAATTGGGGGCAATGATGAGTACAATGACCAAACTCACCACAAAGGGCACAAGGGAAGGTGGTTCTAATAGTATTGTTATTTCTCCCTTGACGCCTATTGTTATTGCCCCCTTGGGGGTTCTGATTCCCTTAATTATTGTTTCCCCCAGTAGGTTGGTTTTGTTGGGGGTGATTCCCGCCTTGACCTGGGTTGTTATTATTCCTGTTTTTTCCTTTATTTTTGGCATTATTCGACTGATGGGTCGGATATGCCATATTCAGCTGTTCAAAGTTTTGATACTGCTTAAGGGGAGAGGGTTGATGATGTAGACCCCTTCTGACCCTCGAGCCGAAGTCTGCTCACAGGATCATTCAAATTCCCCTTGAGCCGAAGCGGCTCTTTGATTCCTCACTGGAATCTCAAATTCCCAATCTAGAGGTCCTCCTCTTTCCCCACAGTCACTGTACATGACCGTGAACTTTTTCTCGAAATGGAATTTCAAATTTCGAGACTCCTTGAGTCCTGATGTTGAGAACCTTTGTCTTCTCGATCTCCCTAACACCGAAATGCTCAAATGTCGAAAAAACTTTAATCAGCAATTAGCCCCCCAGGCTATACCTTGGTCCATGTGATCATTATTCGTATGAAAGCAGTCCTATTTCGGGTTTTATATATGCAAGAGTCCGACCTCCTATCCTCTAGACTCCCGAAATGTCGATTCCCAAAAATCCGATATCCGAAATGCCAAAATTCTATTCTCACCGAGTCTTCTCCTTTCGCGATGTTGGGTTTCCGAACGTCGAAATGCGCAGATGCCTTGTCCTTGAAACTCTCGAAGATATGATGGCCAAAATGTTGAAACCCCTCTGATCTCTTCCACATGTCCTACTCAATCCAACAATCGTGATCCTTTCGGGGTTTTCTCGAAATCCTAGATTGCTACCACATGTTCTCCCTCAGATGGATGGTCCTCGTCATTTCGCGATTTCACGACTTGCGACCCCCAGTGACACAAATCCTCTGTCAACTTGAATCCTCGGTAGCTGAAATACCAATGGGTTCCTCGATCTCTGCCATGTGTCCTCCACGGATGGACGGCTATGATCTTTTCGGGACTTCACCAGGTGCGAAGTCGAAATGCTCACCTCTGTGAGTCCCAGTGTCTGAATCCCTGATGTGAGTGATCTCATGACATGTGTCCTCCTTCCAACGGATGGTCCAGATCTATTTCAAGACATTCACAATG
This sequence comes from Picea mariana, assembly GCA_032191745.1. Lineage (NCBI taxonomy): Eukaryota > Viridiplantae > Streptophyta > Pinopsida > Pinales > Pinaceae > Picea > Picea mariana. The sequence goes on along the minus strand of JASDQU011179513.1, from coordinate 4,797 downwards.
GAGCGTCCCGACCTCTTGTCCTTGAGACCTCTGAAATCCCGAACTTTAACCTTCCACTTCTCCACTCTACACTGATGAGAATCCTTTCGAACTTCGGGTACTTGATGTGTCAAGACCCAAACTTGCAACTCGGACTTTCGAAGTCCGAAAC
>JASDQU011179512.1:0-20035 GCA_032191745.1 Picea mariana | reverse complement strand
AGGAAGATGAAGAAGTAGCAAACTTTGTGAGAAATTTGAAAAGAGGTGTTATAGTAAGATTTGCATCACCCCATGAAAAATTTCTCATAAGAAGTTTTCCATTTACCTATGTAGACTTGAAGTCCTTATTTTCAATTCCTAAATCTAAAAAACATATTTTTCCAAATATAAACGCCCCAATAGCTATGCATCATGCATATACGCAGGTTTCACCATTACAGGCCGCATACATCGGGTTTTTTGCTCAAAATTAAAAAATGGTGTCGGGTGTTCATGTCACATCATGCGATCCATGATATTGACCTTCCATATACTGAAAATGTTCCGACTCGGCCATTAATTCCATTAGAAGACTATAAATGATCCATATCCAAGCTATGGAAAAGTGGAGAAGAATTCAACTTTGAGAGCAAAGTTACTCTGGAGAAATTATTCACTTCATATTGAGTTTGCATCCCTTTTTCCTTTTCAGTTTGAACACATTGTTCATCCCCCAAGCTCTTCCTTATTTGATGGAGAACCTCATTGTCTCTCTTATATGAGATTACCTTTGGTGGAGGATTGAAGTGGTGGAGGCCTAGCTGGAAGGGACTTAGTTTTTCAGTTTCGAACATGCCAACACAGAAGTTTGTCATTTATACACTTCTGTTGATTACATTTTAATAGAAATACTATTTTCTCGTCCAATTAATGTCTTTCAAATACTTCAATTGTTATTCCACGGGTGCATTTGCTATGAATATTGATAGATTATGCTATTGTATGTGCTAAATTGATATATTATCACCATATGCTTGCGTATCTTGGTTGTTGAGGACAAGTTGCAGGTGTATTTCTTTGAGTCAGGTGCTCAACGGTGGACTTCCTCGAACGTCTAGACGAGGTAGGATATTTATCTTGTCTTGTTAGAATATTTTTTTATATAGCATACTTGATATTAGAGTTGATTTTTGCATTCATTTCCGTTTGTTGTGGTTTACCCCATGACATAGAGTGATTTTCGTCGTAACAGAATTGGCGACCATACTGGGGATTGAATCTTGTTTTCAGGGTTTGGAGTGTTTTTCTCCTTTGATTACTCTCGTTTAACTTGAAATTCTTGTCGTGTGATTGCTTGATAGCCTCTGCTCATTTTGAATCTGAGTTTCTTGGCCTTATCTTTAACCTGGAAGTGTTTCAACACATATACGACAGTCACGTACATACACAAGTTGTCATTCTATAGGAAGCATATATACATGGTTTTCTCCTAAACAATCGCATACATCATCCTTTTTTGCTTGATTGTTGAGTTTGATGTTTTATGGGTAAGTTTTGATAGTTGTTGAGTCTTCTTAGGTCTCTGTCATGATTGTTAAGTGCGTGCAGAGTGATAGGAAACCTTTCTTTGGTTGAATTTTCAGGTGGTTTTTCTTTTTCATCATCCTTTTCATAGATTGTCCTTGCATCTTGGGTGGGGTTTTTTATTCTTGATATGCTACTTTATTTCTATATGTTTACATACAGTAGGGTCATTATATCAAGTTGTTGTTCAGTCCTTGCATTTTCATTCTTTTATATTGAAAATACGAAAAATATACATTTTGCATTATTGGTGTTATCACACTAAATTGCCTTGGGTATTTTTAGTTTGTTTGCAATCCTTTTTTAATCCTTAGATTTTAAATTTTATTTAAAAAGTCTCATACCTTTAAAATTTATGATTGGTAGGACCCCTTGGATGATTAAAGGTTTTGAGTCTTAGTTCTAGTTTGATCCTCAAATTTATTTTTGATCCTTGAACCATTTCTAGCTCATGTTTTATTTGGGTCCCCTTCATGACTTGTCCCTAGGTCGATCCCTCCCATTACTAAATTGATGTGACACACCTTACTCGTCACTCATGGTCTCATAGGCATGCCTCCTTTTCCTTTCTTACTTTTCCTATCACGTTTTGAAGTGAAAGTGTTGTCTACTCATCAGGCAATTCCGTAGCGCCTATCACGTTCATTATACCTCCACCTCGAGTCATGATTGCCACGACTGATGTCATGTCCCTTGTTTTTAGTGCCAAAGGTTGCTTAAATATTCCTTCAAAGATCTTGCATTTATGATATTTTGTAACTGTTTCTAATTTTGAAAGACTCAACAGTGATGTGTTGTGCAAATTCATAAGTTTTGATCAGGCGACTGCATGCAACCAAATCCGATCCTGAGAAAGATTCCAGGGCCGAGGTTTTATCAAAGTTCATCCTAAGATTGCGTTGAAGATATCAACAGGTGTCTACTACATAGGATCACATGTTACCTCCTCTGCTTATTAATTTTCACAGGAAATTAATGATGGGTTTTCGTTTTTCTAAGCTTGCACAGTAGTAAGGGATCCATATTTGCATGGTAACCTAGTTTTTCTCCTCTTCAAACCTGTAAATTTATTTGCCTGTATCTATGGTCTAATCACTGTTGTTTTCTTTAACTATTGAATTTGCAAGCCTGTAAATAGCCTATCCTCTTTGTATTTGTTTTGCTACCTAGAGGCGTTGCTCAGAGGGACAAATTCATACTACCTCCTCACTGTTTACACTCTAGAATACCTGTACAAGACTAAGGGTTTAATTCCTAAAAATTCTAGCTTGGCTTACTAGCATCAGTCTGTTCAAAAGGGTCAGACTTATATCTAAAGCCTGATTCAAATCCTTCTTGGTCATTACCATCCCTTAAGCTTCTTAAAATCCTTCATTTTGAGCCATGGAGACTCCTCAATCGAGGAAAACACATAAAGGTGGCAAGGTGGTCAGAACAGAACCAGTGGACATGCATATTTTTTATACAAAGACCATGGAAAGAGAGGCCTTTCAAAGAGTAGGGTGCCTCTCCTTCTGTCAGAACATGTAGAGAGGCCATCCAGAGGTAGCAAGACAATTTGCATTATAGTTTGATGGTAAGAAAGCTAAGGTTGGGGATTTGGAGTTTGAAGTGATTGAAGCCTCTATCTCAGCTGTAACAGGGTTCCCCATTACAGGTGAAAGGTGGTTCAAAGCCATGGCTTTGATTTCAGCCTATGCTAAAGATCTTTTTAAACCTGAATATCAAGCCAATGAATTGTCCAAAAGTATGCCAAGGAGTCAATTGATTGAACAATTTGACAGATTGTTGAAGATCATATAGAGATATTTTACTTGTGAAGGGAGATTCAACACATTGTACCAGTACCATATAAGGTTGTTGCTACATTTTATTGGTAAGGTTGAGATGAATGTTCCTTATTACTTGTTGAGGACTATAGGTAAGATGTCAAACATGATATAGGCCAAATATAAATATGTGGATTCTAGACTTTTCCACTCTAGATTAATCAGAATGCTAGTCTCTGAGGAATTGGGTAAGAAAGAGATTTCATGGGAGTATTTTATGGTTACCTCTCATTTCATGTTGGATATAACACCAAATCCTCAATCACAGAAGGCAAGTCCTTTGTCACCCATCAATACTTCTAAAGAAGGGACCAGTAGGAAGAGAATGGGCAGAACCCTTGTTCAAGTTCTAGAGATCAGCAAGCAGGTCATAGAGGCCGAGGAGGAAGTTTTTCCTTCTCCATAAAGAGATTTTTTACCACCTCCTCCACCGGGGTTAGAAGAGGTGCCTTCTTCTACCAAATCTTCATCCAAGAAAGGGAAAAATACTATTTTTCCCTCTTCTCCTCCAGCAGTTGAAATCAAGGGTAAATGGCCTTTCACTAGGTCATCATTGCATAAGGAGATTTTCAAAGAATAGCCTTTACCAAAAACCCATGTTCAAAAGAACAAAGGTAATAGCATTGAAAATCCTATGGAGGAAAAATCAGAAACCCTTACTCAAAGGAAGAAGGGTAAAGGTAGTTTGAAGCCTACTGAAGGGAAACAAGAAACCCCTATATAGAAGGGTAAGGATAAAGGTACTAAAAGACCTTTGGAGAGTAAAGATGAAACCTATTAAAAAGGAATTGAGAGTCATGTTGAAAGAAAAGATGAAACCCATGTGTTGAGAAAGAAGCATAAAAGTAAATCCATCAAGGAACTTGATGAGGTTGACAAAACATTTCCCATCTAGGAGGAAGAGGAATATAGATGCCACTGTTCCTCCTGACAGTCAGACCTACAAAAGACTTATCAAGTAGCTTAGATATGCAAGAAAAGAAATAGTTCATCTTAAACCAGAAGATAAGGTCAACTTGGCTCAGATGAAAGAGCTCATGGATGGCTACAGTCACACCCTTGACTTGGCAAGGTTTGCAGCTAGAAAGGCCCAACCCCTCCATAGACAGTTAAAGAATATTTACAGGAAAAACAAAGGCTTCTAGTCTCAAAATAGGAAGCCAAAGGATGAGCTGAAGCACTTTCATGATGAGGTAGCTGAAAGAAACCTATAGGTGTTGGTTGAAGCTGTCATTGAAGATGACAAACCAACAACTAAGGAGAGCATAGCTACACCAAAGAGGCCTGTCAATGCTAAGAAGAAGAATTCTGATGTGTTAATTGAAGATCCTCTTTCTATCAGAAAGAGTATGAGGTTAAGTGTCAAAATGAAAAAATAGTTGGTAAAGGGTAAGCCCCATTTTTGAGGATGCATCTTTTTGGGAAGGTTAACCAATATGAAAATATTATCTCTTCCATCTATACAGGCTTCTAAGTGCTTAACTATTTGGGTTTTGAGTTTTTTCTAAGTGCTAGCTTCCCCATTGGCAGAAGGTACTACCTATTGTGTAGTCAAGGCTCTTGATTAAAACGGTTTTGTCATCATGAAAAACCACAAATTATTATGCACATGTTCAAGGATCAGAGGCACTACGTTTTTGTAATGCTACCCAAACTTGCACACAGACACAACATAAGTGGCGCTACCCAATGGCACTACCTAATATGTCACAAAGGGAAAATAATTGGCACACATGCGCAACACAGAGGTGCTACCTACAGGCACTACCTACAGGCGCTACCTAATATTTCACAGAGAGCAGAGTTTGTACACATATTCAATAGAGTGATGCTACCTACATGATATACCTTTCTCCTTGTAGTGCGCTACCCAAGGAAGCTGCCAATAAAGACCAGGGATCTAGGAGGACCAAGATAAAAACTTTTGGATAAGTTGATGATGAAGAAGGATGGAGAAGCAGCAGCTGGCATCATGAAGACAATCGCATGCTTTGAAAGACACATGGAAAACAGGGAGATGCACAACGAAAGGGAATCAAATTATTTTGAATTTCAGTTGGATTAGTCACCAACATTTTCCTATTTTATAGCATAGGTGGTTAGATAAGTTGTTAGATCAAATAAATGTTTAGATTTTTTCAAGGGAAGGGGGCCAACTCGTACCTCTAGTTGTTGCCTCCCTTTTGTTATAAATAGATAGATCATTTTCTTTAGTAGGTTCATATGGTTGAGCAAGGCTCCCTTATACTGTAACATTTTGATGAAGTAACGGTGATCTAGTGATGTACTGGACTTAAGACTTTTTGACTAATAGAAATCATCTTCTCTTTCAGTCTATTTTCTTCTGATGCTAAATGTTCATGCTTTGAATGATTCACATGAATGATTGTGGTGATGTTATTATGGATATTTGATCATTATGTTATCATGATGTTTATTTAGCTTCCTTAGTTTCTCAATTCAAGAAGATCTTGTGTTAAGAAACTTTCCTCAGGATTTTTTGGACCTGATGTTTACAACAGCCCCTACACTTCTCTCATCCAAATCTTCCTTCTCCTCATACTTACTCCCAAACTACCGATTGAAGTTATCCAAGACCTTAATTGTTGGTGCATGCTAGCCCTGTTATTTGAGTTAGAACATTATCACTTGAGTCCTTTTCCATTTGACCCTTTAAAAACCCTTACATTCACTTACAACTTGATGGGTATTGGGCTTGTTGAAATTACTAAGACAACTGAGAGGGGGGGTGAATCAGTTGTTACTGTGCTTAAACAATTTTAAGTATATTAAACCATTTTTAATCTTTCATCAAATGACCATCAATATTATACATCATATGGACAACATAAATAATGAGCATCAATCACACATAAGATATACAAAGAGACAAATTTTCATGAGGAAACCCATAAAGGGAGAAAACCTCTTCTTCTTCGAAATGATAGGCAGTCTTTTAAGTTTTGTACATCATCTATGTTTGAGCACCAACTCAAAGTGAGGTTACTACCTCTGTTTTACAAGCTCCAAATTGTTGAGAGCACCAACTCTCTAGTTTCTCTAGCACCCACTAGAAGGAAGCACTAACTCCCTAAATATTCCAGCACTAACTGGATTTATACAAGCACCAACTTGTATACAGAAAACTCTGTGTTTTCCCGAGCACCACCCTATTTTCTAGCCACAACTAGATGGAAGATACAACTTCCAATATTCAAGCACCAACTTGAATATCAGAAGACCACAGTCCTCACTAGCACCACCCTTCCTCCCTGATTATGAATAAAATGATTGACAAACAAACAATATAGGTATTTCAATTCTTACCCCTTCTTCATTGTTCTACAATTCTTCTCTGGCTCAAAAATTGTTCTGCAGTTCTGCTCTACTTCATGCTATACTTCTATTCTACTCTTGCTTCGCTTTGTTCAGTGACTATTACTCATGCTCTGCATTCTATCAGTTTACCCTTCTTACAGTTCATCTCATTGTTTCGGTTAGAACATCCAACCCCGCACAGTCACTACATGTTTCTTTTATGCACTTCCTCTTAAGTTACACCTCGAATATCCTTAGGCAAAAATGCCTCGGCAACTTAATCGCCAACTGTCCAAGAACCATGATTTGGTTCTGCTAACTGAATCGTAATTGAACAGTTAATCATGAAGATCAACAGTATCCCTTCGATCAGATGCTCAAATAACCAGCANTTATCCCATATGCCCACTGGTCGTGACCATGGGCCTAATCAAAATGCGTTTCACATTTTGCATTTCAGAAATCCTGTGTCAAAGGGTCTCGACACACCATGTTGCGATCCCTGAAACTCCGAAAAAGGAGCTTAGCTGGACTGGCTCCTTCCCTTCTCGTGACCATGTAACCACATGTTGTGACCACTCGCTAACCAAATGAGCACTTCATGATTCGTGACTTCAGGAATACTATGGTGAAGATTCTTGACTCTTCATAATGCGGTCGTCAAAAAGGAGCTTAGCTCCACTAGCTCTTTCCCCTCACGTGACCACCGACGGTGACCACAGGCTGCACCAAAAGGTGCTTCGCGATTTCACATTTCAGCATTCTTGTCGTGAGTGTCTTTCACTCCTCCAACTCCCGATATCCAAAACTACAAAATGGAGCTAGATCAATGCTCCAGCATCCACGGTGATTGGACGTCTCTCCTCCGCCCCAGTACTTGAGCCTTCAAGAATTTGAAGCTGAAACTCCAGAAACAAGAACTCATGACATGACGTGATTATTGCATCACTCAATGACGTGTCAAGAGCTGAGTGGCTGCCACGTTTCACTCAAAATTATGATTTCCAGTGGCCTGAAAAGATGAAACAATTTGACACTTGTCCTGATATGCTCGTGCCACGTGTCCTATACTTCGTAAGTTTCCACCTATCCTCGCTAACATGGTCTGTCATGATCTACCTCCTAGATATGACAGCCCAAATTTTTCTTCAATCCAATGGCTGAGATTATATCATGATTTCACATATCATGAGTTCGATAGGTTAGGATCCTCCTTCCTTTGACCTTTTAGTCAGTGAAAAAACAATCACTCACTATGTGTACTCTACATCCAATGTTCCACACCATACCTCAATCCAAGGGTTCAGATCAACCCTTAATCCGATGGCTCAGATCATTTCTGGATATCACATATCACGAGTTCCCACGCCATGCTCTGTTGACTCCTCCAATGTGCAAGTCAGCGAAATTCCAATCACTTGCGACTTGTCCTATGACTCCAACGGTCAGGATTGTTATCGTGATTTCACATATCGTGAGTTCGAGGGGTTAAAGAACCTCTTTCCTTTGGATTTCCCATTTTCTGAAACTCCGAAATGAAACCTTTGTCACGCTCTGGCTATTTTCCACGTGTCCTTCTTGGATCAATGATCCTCCTTCTTTTGGGACTTTCTAAGCCCACTTCATCTTGTACTTAAAGATCGTGCTCCATATTCTGGATCCGACGATGGTCGGTCTTCACACTCAGATCTGATGCCAAAGATCTGTTCTCCTCTTCTGTGCACTCCTTCAGTCTTAATTCAGATCTGATGGTCATTGGGAATTCTGAATGGGATCCAATGATCACTCTTGGTCCTCCTCCTGAGATTACACTGTTGATCTTTCCATTCCATGATTTTTGTTGTGTTGTTGATCGTGATATTTGCCATCAATGAAAAACACACATACTCTGCCTTTGTTTGAAAAACATGCCAACAGGTCTTGCCTTCCATGCAATCTGAGGGTGACACCTAGTGCTAACATTCTTGGAACCGCTGCCAGGGAACGATTTGAAGACTTTTCCCTGGGATTAAAATGACACGGTACTCTAGTTATAAGGTGCATTAGAACTCAATATTTTTAAGATTGCAGACTGCACCTAGTGACTCCATTGTTTCACCTCTGTCACCTAAAGGAAGACATACAAGATCAAATCCACAGCTACCTTTGGTACCTCCTGAGGCTTACCCAGAGAAGATAATCAAGAAGGTAAAAGCTTCTCAAAAAAAATAAATTGTTGCTCCTACAAGTGCTTCTGGTCAGTTGCTTGATTCTACTCTTGATACTCCACCTGTTTTATCAAGTAAGCTTCCTTTATCTTCTGTTGAAGTATCTAAAAAACTTGATTTTGAAGAGTTTCCTATTGAATACTCTTCCTTTGAAACTGAATCGAAAGAAGAAAACATTGATATATTATCTTCCCCTTATATTGAGAATTGTTTCAGTCTTGATAGTTTTGAATATTTCCCTACGTAGGTTTTGCTACACCTCTTTCTGTTAAAAATTTTGCTGCCAAAGAAGTAGGAACTTCATCTCCCTCTCAGAACTTACCATCTTCTTCCAAGACTCAGCCTTCTATTTTGAAAACTAAAACCCCCCTTTCATATGTTCCTTCCTCTCCAAATCTACACACAATCAAGTCTCCTTCTCCTTCTTTCTCACCAATAATCCAAAATCAAATGGCAGTTGTTAACCCCCCTACAAATAGGATGGATGCCATAGTGGCTACCAGATATGCTTCTCTAGTCTTACCTCAGCCAGTGAATGCTCTCCCTCCTAGAGATTATTTGAAATGCATGCCTAAGTTCACAGGAGAAGAAGATGTAACAACTAAGGAACATCTTGCTGCTTTCTACAGCTATGCAGATAACCAAAATATTGAAAATGAATATGTTTAGATGAGGGTTTTCGTCCAAAGCCTTTTTGGTGAGGCTAGGAAGTGGTTTAGGGGTCTGGCCCCTGGATCCATTACTGGTATTGAGGCATTGGATGAAGCCTTCTTGAGGCATTGGGGTGACAAAAAGGATTTTTTGTAATACATCACCAAATTTGGATCTTTGAAAAGAAAAGGAGAGTCTGTGTCTAACTTTTCTAAAAGATTCAACAAAATGTACAAGAAAATCTCTGATAAGATCAAACCCACTGAAACCATGGAAAAAATCAGTGCATTTGATTCTGAATTTTTCCTCCTTTTGAGAGAAAGAAGGTCACCTTTTTTGGTTCATATGCAAGATGTTGCCTTAGAGGTAGAATCCAACATAGTGGCACCAGATAAGATTAGGGGGGAATCTGATAGGGATAGGAGGAAAAACAATGTTGAAGCTTCAACTTCTGATTCCTCTGTTGTCCATTCTCAAGTAGATGAGATTACCAAATTAGTAAAATCCCTTTCCACTGAAATTGAGAAATTAAATTCAGAAGGGAAAGAGACATATAGAAATGCTCAAAACAATGATAACACAGGTAACTACAGGAGACAAAATAATGTTCCCCAAATATTTCCTAGAGATCCTAGAAACAGAGAGAGAGATGATCAGAGGGCACAAGCTCCTTTGAAAAATAATTTGGTGGTTGATGAAGAAGAAGAGGAGGTAGAAGTTGATCATGAGATTCAATGCTTAGGTGATACATCCCCATCCCCACACTTGACTCAATCCTCTTATGAGCAATCTTTAATGGATATTCAAATTAATGAGTTAAGCAAGGGAGAGGAAGAAAAGGAAAATCCTAGTAGATATAATCTGATATCTAAGAATAATGAAGAAACAACTGATGCCCCTAATCAGCCTATGGAAAAAGAGATTCTGCCAAGATTTTGACAGTGAGCAGCAAGGAAAAAGACTCTCAAAACCCACAAGTTCTGATCAAAAATCCTCCTCCTGAAACGAAAGAGATTTTGAAGCCTTCCCCTTCCTTTAGTTTTGAGAATGAGATCCAGAAAATAAAGATCCATGTACCTTTTTTGGAATTGATTAAAAATGAGGATTTTAAAAAATATTTATCCAAAATGTTACAGCCAGAATCATCTTCAAATGCCACTGACTCAATAAATATGCAAGATGAAAAACCAGCAGTGATTTTAGGTCCTTTGATAGAAGAAAAAGATGACTCATCCCCACCTTTCTATACCTCACTGAATATACATGATAAGGTGCTACACAATTGTCTCATGGATTCAGGGGCATCCCACAATCTTATGCCAAAATCTGTTATGGATGAACTTGGGTTAGAAGTCACAAAGACCTATCATGATTTATATTCTTTTGACTCCATAAAATTCAAGTGTCTTGGAGTCATTAAGGATATGGTGGTGACCTTATTTCAGCTTCCCATGAAGAGTATACTTATGGATATCGTAGTTGTTGATGGTCCCCCCAAGTTTGGCATGCTCTTGTCAATATCCTGGATAAAAAGACTTGGGGGAACCTTGCAGATGGATCTCTCTTATGCTACTATTCCTATTTTTGGGGGAGAGCATAGAAGACTTTACAGGGAAACTCAATTGGCTTACATCATTAGTGATGAAGCAAATCCCACCAATCACCCTACTTTTTCTTTTGATACAGATCTGGGATCTAGTATTTTGTATCTCACTGATGCTCCTGAAGCCCCTGTAGAAATCATGAAAAATTCCATCAACTTTTCTGAAGAGCCTCTTCTAACCACTTATGTCTAGAAGTTGTTCTTTGATGGAGCCTTTTCCAAGGAAGGTGTTTGTGTTGGGGTGATCGTTGTCTCACCAACTCAAGAAACTATATCTTTGTCATATAAACTAGAATTTGAGACTACCAATAATGTGGCAGAGTATGAGTCTCTTGTCCTGGGTTTGAGGGAAGCTAAAGACATGGGGATAGAAGAGATTTCAATATTTGGGGATGTTGGATTGATAGTCCATCAGATTAAAAATCTTTATCAAACAAAGCTTCCTAGGCTTAGATCTTATAGAAATGAAGTGCGGGATTTGGTGGACAGTTTTTTCTCTGCTTTTAATATATCATTCATTCCTAGAGAAGAGAATACCATGGTTGATTCTTTGGTTGTATCTGCAAGAAACTTCAACATTCCTATACCACCAAAAATCAAGTATGATGTAGAATTCAAATACAAGACTTCTATATCGGACAATGTAAAATATTGGAAGGTGTTCAAAGATGATTTAGAACCTAAAAATTTTCTTGAGACTGTTGACGAATTTTCTTCATTACACATTGATCAGGATCATGATTCATAAGTCACTCCTCATGCTGATGTTTTCCTCAATAAAATTTCTAATCATCATATTGTGCAGTTGCCTAGTAATCATATACTGAAGGGACTAGTTCCTTTGGAAATATTATTTGATGGGAATGATGTGGCATTGAAAGGGAAAATGTCCACTGATGATGCAGATATAACTGAGTGCAATGTGGGCACTAAAAGGGATCCAAAATACGTCAAACTGTCAGGCAGCCTATCAAAAAAGCAGAGGGAATAATATACTAAGTTGTTGAAAGAATTTGTTGATGTATTCGCTTGGACTTATGAAGATCTCGGAACTTATGACACAAGCATAATAGAGCACAAGATCCCATTAAAATAAAATACCAAACCCTTCAGGAAAAAGTTGAGCCAAATCAATCCTATGTTGTTGCCTGTCATGGAGAAAGAAGTTAAGAAGCTTTTAGATGAAAAAATTATCATTCCTTTGAGGTATTCTGAATGGGTAGCCAATTTGGTCCCAGTAAGAAAAAATAATGGAGAAATCAGACTTTGTGTTGATTTCTGAAATCTAAACAGAAGCTCAAAGAAGGATAAATATCCTTTACCCAAGATGGAGCACATATTACAGAAGGTGACAGGAGTCGCTAGGATGTCTATGGTTGATGGATTTTTCGGATACAATCAAGTATCTGTTTTTCCAGAAGACAGGGAGAAGATGGCCTTTACCACTCCTTGGGGGACATTTATGTACGCCAATATTCCCTTTCGTTTGATGAACACAAGAATATTTTCAACAAGCTATGGATATCGCATTTATCGGATAAAAGGAGAAGTTTGTTGCTATATGTTTAGATGACATAACCGTGTAGTCTCAGTCTGATAAGGAACAATGTGATCATTTAAGAAAGGTTTTCTTGAGATGCAGAAAATTTGGCCTCTCTTTGAATCCAAAAAAGTTATTGTTTGCCATGAAAGAAGGAAATTATTGGGGCATATCATGTCAGCGGAAGGGGTAAGGATTGATTCCAGTAGGACTGAGGCTATACAAACTTTGTCACTTCCTAGATCTAAAAAAGAGGTAAAATCTTTTCTCGGAAAAATCAATTTTTTGAGAAGATTTGTGTCAAATTTTGTTGAGTTAGTTAAGTATATCACAGCCATGCTGAGGAAGGATAGTGAAATCAAATGGACTGCTGAGGCCCGTGATTCTTTTGATCAAATAAAGAAAGCCTTAACAGAAGCCTTGGTTCTTGTTAGCCCCAACTACTCCAAGTACTTTCTTATTTTTTATTTTGCCTCTTTTGATACAGTAGCAACAATCCTATTGCAGAAGAATGTTGAAGGCTTAGAGTAGTCCATTGCCTTTTTTAGTAGGGCATTGAGAGATTTTGAACTAAAGTATGACATTATGTACAAACAATCCTATGCATTGGTTAAATCTCTTAAGTCCTTCAGACTTTATGTCCTGCATTCAAGAGATATTGCTTATGTCCCATCAACTGTTGTAAAAGAAATTCTTATTCAGCCTGATATAGATGGAAAAAGAAGCAAGTGGATTGCTAAACTACTTGAATTTGATTGGGAGATTAGGCCCACAAAATTGGTTAAAGGCCAGGGTTTAGCCAAGATTTTGGCTGAATCAAATTGCTCAACATTAGGCATGAATTTCATTCACTCATGTTCATAAAATCAACAGGTTGACATGACTGATAAAGGTCCTCAAGTCATTTCTACATTGGAAAATTGCAGTTGGTACAAGGACATTATATTTTTTTCTGCAAAATCTACAACCTCCAAGTGGTATGGAAAAGAACAATGTGAGGGCCTTAAAACTCAAATCAATAAAGTATTGCCTTGTTGAAAAAATTTTGTATTGGAAGGATCCATTAGGAGTGCTTTTGAGATGCCTAGATCCCCAAGAAGCCCAAAAGATTATGCCTGATTTTCATGACAGTTTATGTGGGGGGCATCATTATTGGAGAACCATGACATACAATATCCTCAAAGCTAGGTACTTCTTGCCCAGTTTGTTCACTGATGTTTTTTCTAAGATCAGAGCATGTGATAAGTGTTAGAAGTTCTCCAGAAAGCAGCATCTTAAGTCTTTTCAATTGAAGCCTGTGGCAGCCTCAGGACCCTTCCAGCAGTGGGGCCTAGATTTTATCGGGGAAATCCATCCCATTTCCATTGGTCAACATAGATGGATCCTGACTGCTACAGATTACTTTAATAAATGGATTGAATCTATTCCCACAAGGAATGCTTCACACAAAGTGATCATTGGTTTCCTGGAAGACATCATAGAAAGGTTTGGGTTTCCTGACAGAATCATCACTGATAATGTTGCATCATTCAAGGCTGAACCATTGATTCAGTTCTATGAACAGTTTGGGATCACTTTGATTCATTCCACCCCTTACTATCTGCAGGGAAATGGGCTTGCATAATCCTCGAACAAAAACATTATAAATATCATTAAAAATTTGTTAGAGGATAACAAAAAGGCATGGGATTCGAAACTCAAATTTTCTCTATGGGCTGACAGAGTGATAGCAAAAATTTCCTTGGGACTTTCCCCTTTCCAGCTGGTGTATGGAGTCAAGGCAGTTTTTCTTTGTCAGCTTTCCTTACCTGTGGAAAAATTATTCCAAGATTATCAAGGGGAACCTGATCATACGATCAGAAGAATTCAGCAGCTAGTTGAAGTGCAACAGACCTGGGAGCATCTTGTAGATAAAGTAGTTGACCATCAACTGAAGATCAAGAAGGCTTTCGACAAAAAGGTGAACAAAGAGGACTTTCAATTGGATGATTTGGTGCTCAAGTGGGATGCACTGAAGAAAGATAAAGGCAAGCACAGTAAATTTGAATCTTTATGGATCATTCCTTTCAAAATCTCTGACGTATTCTCTAATAACAATTTCAAGTTGTAGAATATGGAGAATGAAGAGGTTTTTGGTGGCCCTGTTAATGGGAATTTCATGAAAAAGTACTTTTCTTGAGCCTTGAGTGGCTCTTCATATCATTGTAAATATCATTATCTTTTTATTTTTATTTTAATAACTGACCCCATAGCCCTAGGATAAGGCACAATATCTACTCATTCTTGGCAGCCCGCAGGGGGCATGCCATCCCCCGTGGAGCCAATGTTATCACACTAAATTGCCTTGGGTATTTTTAGTTTGTTTGCAATCCTTTTTTAAGCCTTAGATTTTAAATTTTCTTTAAAAATTCTCATCCCTTTAAAATTTATGATTGGTAGGACCCCTTGGATGATTAAAGTTTTTGAGTCTTAGTTCTAGTTTGATCCTCAAATTGATTTTTGATCCTTGAACCATTTCTAGCTCATGTTTAATTTGGGTCCCCTTCATGACTTTTCCCTAGGTTGATCCCTCCCATTACTAAACTAATGTGACACACCTTCCTCCTCACTCATTCTCTCGTAGGTATGCCTCATTGTCCTTTCTTACCTATCCTATCACGTTTTGAAGTGGAAGCATTGCCTACTCATCAAGTAGTTCCATAGTGCCTATCACATTCATTATACCTCCACCTCGAGTCATGATTGCCATGATTGATGTCATGTCCCTTATTTTTAGTGCCAGAGGACGGTTAAAGATGCCTTCAAAGATCTTTCATTTATGAGCTTTGGTAACAGTTTCTAATTTTGAAAGACTCAACAGTGTTGTTGTTGTGCAAATTCATAAGTTTTGATCAGGTGTCCGCATGTCAACCAAATCCAATGCTGAGAAATATTCTAGGGCCAAGGTTTTCTCAAATTTCATCCTAAGATTGCATTGAAGATCTCAATAGATGTTTACTACATAGGTATCCCATGTTACCTCATCTGCGTATTAATTTTCACAGGAAATTTGTTCTCGGGTTTTCATTTTGCTAAGATTGCACAGTAGTAAGGGATCCATATTTGCATGGTAACCTTGTTTTTATCCTCTTCAGACCTATAAATTTCTTTGCCTGTATCTATGGTCTGATCACTGTTGTTTTCTTTAACCATTGAAGTCGCAAGCCTGTAAATAGCCTATCCTATGTGTATGCGTTCCACTACCCAGAGGCACTACTCAGACCATCTATGTTTTCCTTGCTTCCTTTCACCTTGGGGTTTGGTGTTTTCACTCAATTGCACAGGGCCAAATTCAGACTACCTCCTCACTGTTTACATTCCAGAATACATGTACAAGACTAAGGGTTTAATTCCTAAAACATCCTGCTTGGCTTACTAGCATCAGTCTGTTCAAAAGGGTCATCTTGATATCTAAAGCCCGATTCAAAGCCTTCCTGGACATTACCATCCCTTAATCTTCTTAAAATCCCTCATTTTGAGCCATGGAGACTCCTCAATCAAGAAAGACACACAAAGGTGGCAAGGTGGTCAGAGCATAACCAGTGGATATGCATCTTTTTTATACAAAGCCCATGGAAAGAGAGGCCTTTCAAATAGTAGGGTGCCTCTACTTCTATCGGAACATGTAGAGAGGCCATCTAGAGATAGCAAGATAGTTTTCATTACAGTTTGATGGTAAAAAAACTAAGGTTTGGGATTTGGAGTTTGAAGTGACTGAAGCCTCTATCGCAGCTGCAACAGGGATCCCCATTACAGGTGAAAGGTGGTTCAAAGACATGGCTTTGAGTTCATACTACGCTAAAGATATTTTTAAACCTAAATATCAAGCCAATGACTTGTCGAAAAATATGCCAAGGAGTCAATTGATTGAACAATTTGACAGATTATTGAAGATCATACAGAGATATTTTACTTGCGAAGGGAGATTCAACACATTGTACCAGTACCATATAAGTTTGTTGCTACATTTTACTGGTAAGGTTGAGATGAATGTTCCTTATTACTTGTTGAGGAGAATAGGTAAGATGTCAGACAATATACAGGCCAAATCTAAATATGTAGATTCTAGCCTTTTCCACTCTGAATTAAGCAGAATGCTAGTCTCTTAGGAATTGGGTAAGAAAGAGATTTCATGTGAGCATTTTGTGGTTACCTCTCATTTAAAGTTGGATCTAGCACCAACTCCTCCATCAAATAAGGCAATTCCTTTTTCACCCACAAGTACTTTTAAAGAAGGGACCAGTAGGAAGAAAAAGAGTAGAACCTCTGTTCAAGTTCCAGATATCAACAAGAAGGTCATAGAGGTTGAGGAGGAAGTTTTTCCTTCTCCACACAAATATTTTTCACCACCTCCTCCACCAGGGTTAGAAGAGGTGCCTTCTTCTACCAAAGCTGCATCCAAGAAAGGGAAGAATCTTTTCTTTCCCTGTTCTCCTCCAGCAGTCGAAATCAAGGGTAAAAGGCCTTTCACTAGGTCATCAATGCCTAAGGATATTTTCAAAGAGCAGCCTTTACTAGAAACCCTTCAAAAGAAGAAGGGTAAGAGCATTGAAAAGCCTATGGAGGAAAAATCAGAAACCCTTACTCAAAGGAAGAAGGGTAAAGGTAGTTCTTAGCCTAGTAAAGGGAAACAATAAACCCCTGTACAAAAGGGTAAGGATAAAGGTACTAAAAGACCTTTGGAGAGTAAAGAAGAAACCTATGAAAAAGGCATTGAGAAGCTTGTTGAAAGAAAAGATGAAACCCATGTGCTAAGAAAGAAGAATAAAATTAAAGACATCAAGGAACCTCATGAGGTTGACAAGACACTTCCCATCTAGGAGGAAAATAAGTCTGAGAAAAATCCTAGTGAGATTGTACATGCCACTATTCCTCCTAACAGTCAGACCTACAAAAGACTTATCAAGCAGCTTAGAGATGAAAGAATAGAAATAGCTCGTCTTAAAGAGGAAGATAAGGTCAACTTGGCTCAGATGAAAGAGCTCATGGATGGCTACAGTCACACCCTTGACATGGCAAGGTTTGCAGCTAGAAAGGCCCAACCCCTTCATAAACAGTTAAAGAATATCTACAAGAAAAACAGAGGCTTCTAGTCTCAAAATAGGAAGCTAAAGGTTGAGCTGAAGAACTTTCATGATGAGGTATCCCAAAGAAATCTACAGGTGTTGGTTGAATTTTCCATTGAAGATGACAAACCAGAAGCTAAGGAGAGCACAACTACACAAAAGAAGCATGTCAATGATAAGAAAAAGAAGTCTGTTGTCTTAATTGAAGATCCTCTTTCTACCAGAAATATTATTAGGTTAAGTGTCAAAATGACAAAATAGTTGGTAAAGGGTAAGCCCCATTTTTGAGGATGCATCTTTTTGGGAAGGTTAACCAATATGAAAATATTATCTCTACCGTCTATACAGGCTTCTAAGCACTAAACTATTTTGGTTTTGAATTTTTTCTAAGTGCTAGCTTCGCCATTGGTAGAAGGCACTACCGATTGTGCAGTCAAGGCTCTTGATTAAAATGGTTTTGTCATCATGAAAAACCACAAAGTATTCCGCACATGTTCAAGGATCGGAGGCACTACATTTTTGTAATGCTACCGAAAAATGCACACAGACGCAGCGTAAGTGGCGCTACCTAATATTTCATAGAGGGAAAATAATTGGCACAAAGGTGAAACACAGAGGCGCTACCTACATGCACTACCTAATATTGCACAGAGAGTATATTATGTTCACATATGTAGTAGAGTGACGCTACCTACAGGCACTACCTTTCCTCCTTTCTACCCAAGGAAGCTGCCAATAAAGACAAGGGATCTAGGAGGACCAAGCTAACAATTTTTGGATAAGTTGATGATGAATAAGGATGGAGAAGTAGCAGCTGGCATCATGAAGACAACCACATGCTTTGAAAGACACATGGAAAATAGGGAGCTCATAGAGAAAGGGAATCAAATTAGTTTGAATTTCAGTTGGATTAGTCACCAACATTTTCCTGTTTTATAGCATAGGTGGTTAGATAAGTTGTTAGATCAAATAAATGTTTAGAGTTTTTCAAGGGAAGGGGGGCAGCTCGTACCTCCACTTGTTGCCTCCCTTTTGTTATAAATAGATAGATCATTTTCTTTAGTAGTTTCGGATGTTTGAGAAAGGCTCCCTTAAACTGTAACGTTTTGATGAAGTAACGGTGATCTAGTGATGTACTGGACTTAAGTCTTTTTGACTAATATAAATCATCTTCTCTTTCAGTCTATTTTCTTCTGATGATAAATGTTCATGCTTTGAATGATTCACATAAATGATTGTGGTGATGTTATGATGGATGTTTGATCATTATGTTATCATGATGTTTATTTATCTTCCTTAGTTTCTCATGATGCAGGAGCATCTCTCCACGTCAGCCAACCAACCAGCCAGCCACATCTTGGCACACGCATTCAAAGCTGAAGAGAGGCGGTGTCCTCATTTTGATTTTGAATTGAATGTAATTAAATGTTTAAGTTGTTGAGTTGTGAAGCCGTGCCTTTGTACATGCATTAGAGTAGAAGTCCTTTAATGTTTGTAAGGATGAGATCTAGATCCGGATAGTGGACTAGACAACCCATTCAATGTAATTGAATAGGGTAGGTAGATTGGAGGAAAGAGCTCGAAGAGCCTCCTCATGTAAAAAGATCAATTGTATCTCTTTGGTAGTTAGTAGAGGTGAGTAAGGAGATAGTAGAGAATCTATGAGTAGAGCGTAGAAGAGAAGGAGATGAGACCTTATTACAGGCCGTGCTCAGGAACACCTTGTAAATACAGGCGTTTGTCATATTTAATACAAAGAGCAGTTTTTCCTGCATGATTATGTGTTAAATGGATGTCTGTGAGTGTTCTTTATATTATATGAATGTATGTTGTAGATATATGCTATAGGTTTGCATTTGTAGGAGTGTGTCTGATTTCAGGTGAAGGTCTTTGAGGTTTCATGCCAAGAGGGCATTACAGAGTACTGTGCTCTCTGAATACCAGTGCACTGAAGCACTTCTGAATTCTGCGGGTTCAGACAAAGATGTGTTGCGGCACAAGAAATGGAATCAATAGCTCAAGAGGAAGACCTCAAGGTTGCTGAACACCTTGGAGGCAAGGTTGTGGGAGAAAACATAGTTGCAGACAGAATCTCTATAGGAGTTCTGTGAAAAGCTCTGCCAGGAGGACATTGAGCCAGTGCAAGGAGTGCACGGAGTAAGAACTCTACTGTGAGTTCTTAAGAATCTAGAATCAATGAGGATTCTTGATGCTCTTCCAAGTGGGCATCGAGTAGCTGCAAGGAGTGCACAGAGGACAGAATTGTTGAAGTGCTGGGAGAAGATACTCTGCCAGGTGGGCATTGAGACATTGTGCAGACAGACACAGGGAGAAGAGAACTTTTTGAGTTCTATAATTGAAGGAATAATCCACTAAGGGATCTTCACAAGGTTACCGAACACTCTGAAGGCTCAGCAAGAAGTTTTTTGAGGCATAGG
>JASDQU011179511.1:0-21045 GCA_032191745.1 Picea mariana | reverse complement strand
AGAGGAAGAGGGACGGGAGGAGGTAGATATTGCTAGAGAGGGTAAGAGAGAGGGAAGAGAGAGGGAGGGAGAGTGGGGTAGAGTGAGAGAGAGAGAGGGAGAGGAGTAAAAAAATAGAGAGAGGGGGGGAGGTAGAAAGGGAAAGAGAGATAGGGAGAGGGGGAGGGGTACGGGGAGAGAGAGGTAGGGAGAGAGAAAGAGATAGGGGTGGGGGAATAGAGAGAGGGATAGAGGGAGAGACAAAGGAATGAAGGGAATCAGGGAGAGTGTGATAGAGAATGGGATAGATAGGGGGAGGGGAGAGAGAGGCAGGGAGGAAGGGAGTCAGAGAGGCAATGGGAGTAAATATATAGGGAGAGAGAGAGAAAAATTGGGTGTGAGAGAGGGACATATAAATATAGAGGGGTGCGGGGGAGAGAGAGAGAGATGTAACGACTACTCATTATGACTACAAGCAAAGCAGAAAGTGCAATTTTTTATTTATTTATAAACAGGATGGCAACGATGATTATAGCTAGAAAACACACCTGATGGTGAGCACCACACCTTTTGAACAGGTAACAAACAACTATGACTCCACGCACTATCACAAGAGAAGATGGGCGAAATATGTGTAAAACAACAAGGAGAAACGACTACGCTCCCGACGCAAACATGAGCATGCCTACAAGCTAAGAGACAACATTCGCAATACTAACACAATAGCCTTGACAACCAGTCACTAGAACCTCTAACGCGTACAACCGAATGCATGAGGGCGTTACAACAAAAGCACCAAAAATAACTACAATGAAAAACACCCACAATGGGCAGCACGGGCTTCGGACAAGTTATCATTCACCTCTACTCATTAGTGCACACAATGATCCGCTCATATGGAATCATGTCTTCGCCAGGCGATAGGAGCGACAGTAACTAAGGCGCAACACAACACATCTAGATCAATATCCCAGAAGGATTCAACATGTCAGGAGACCGAAGGCACTATCGAACCACAGGACGACTGACCCAAGCCCCAATCGACCAGTCCATAATACGCAAGGAAACCTGACTACCATAACATTCCTACAACAAAATAAATTATTGTGCCACGAATTCTGTTGTAGCATACGACTCCCCATACACCTTAAAATAATGATAACCAACAATTATCTTAGTGTAACTATCTTCCAAATCCAACATCGGAAGGGTAATTTCCTAAAGAGGAATTTGTTGTCTTTCAACTGGACAATTAGGAAACCTGCCTATAAGATAATATAATATTGTTGTCTACTAGATCTAGGATGATGTCATATGAAGGGTTGTCTAGCATAACAATATGAATATAATAACATTATCCAACATATAAATGATGTCATCACTAAAAACGTTATCTATGTGTACATAAATCACAACCATTATCTCATTATCTCAACACCAAAAATATCGCAATCATTAACTCACTATCATGATCTCACTACCCTTAAACGCTATCCATACCATTATATCAATACTGAAAATATCAAAATCATTAAATCACGATCACTAAAAATATAGCAAGGGAGAATTTGCGATCGTGAAATTGCTATCAATATTCGAATTTGTTCTCTTTTAAGTAAAACTTGATGTCTCTTGAAGGTCCTTGCCAAAATAGTTTGATACATTGATGCTGTCGATTTGGGGTATGGTATCACAGTCCAGTAAATACATGCGAATGTGGATCTAACAGGATAATCAAAACACATAGTTTCATAATGCTATCCCCAATGATGACACACCAAAGGATGTTGCCTAACATAATCCCTCATTCAACTAAATGATAACATTACACATACAACGTTGTCTTTCAATTGTAAATTAAAGGAATTGCTAACCTACAGAGAAAGGCGTAGTACACAAGATGAGTTACTCGTTGTCTGGAAACAAGATGAAATGTAGTCTAAAAAAAGGTATTGAAATAGTCTACTAAATCCCTTTTACAGGAAAAACCAAGTACATTGCCGAGGGACGTAGACATTAAATGAGGGAATCATGGAGTAATTACATGATCAATATGGCATAGATATAAATATATGTTCATTGTCTAAATTATGCAATTCGTGTCCGAATGTTTTTGTAACTCCGATTAGTCCCTAGCTGTTTTATTCCTCCAAAGAAATCGTTGCCTAAATCTATAGCCTGGGTATCGTTGTTATGCACTATTTAAATCTATTAACTTGGGATGTCATCTAAATATAAGTGTTGTCATACAAATGGATCGCTATCTCATCTATGCTTATAAAGATGCAGTAACACATGATCATACACCCAACGTAGGTAATAATTAATGACAACACATTCAATGCAGGTAATAAATAAATGCAAACGCATTCGACGCAGGTAAACAACCACGGATTTTAGTCTTAAAATTTCCAAAATCCCCAGGTAAACAACCACGAATTCCAGTCTTAAAATGGCCAAAATCGCCAGGTATAACCAATAGTTGTCCAATAAAAATAAATTTTGTTGTCTATATAAATAAAATAATTTAGTTGTATATCTGGTTACCTCTGTGGTCACGCGACATGTTTCAATTGATGTAAATAAGTGTCAATTTCACAGTCATCCTTACATGTAAAAATTTGTGTCAATGAATGTTATGTTAGTTGTCCATTCATAAGTTTAATGTATATTAAATCGCTTCTTTGGACACTAATCTGCTTCTATGATATTTAAATTTGCAGAGAGTCTACCAATCAAAAGTGGGGTGAATTGTGGAGTAAGGTTAGGCTTGATTCCAATAAAATCGAGGAGCAGGAGCAGTAAAAAAAAATGAGAATCGCAGAGTTAAGTATTCCAAGATACGTCAAGTTGATAAATTGAGGAAGGACAGAGAAAAATGAAAGGATCAACTTATGAGAAAAATGAAGAGGATGAACTCATCAAATGCAAAGATCAATCATTAAAAACGCAGAGGAATAATTCATTAAAAATGAATAGGATCATCTCATTAAACATAGAGATCATCCATTAAAAACGCAGAGGAATAGCTCATGAAAAACACAGACATAAATTGCGAGGAGAGGTAATGAAAACACACAGTTACTTCACCAGGAATGCATCAAAATGCAAAGGTCAAGTGTAGAGGATAATAAGAAGTTCACCGCTGGAAAGGAAAAACAATCATGGAGGTAATCAATCGCAACAGGGTGCAAGAAAATACATCAACCGAAAACAATGAACAGGGGTAGAAAGTTGGGAAACAAGATTTCCTCATCATCCACACACATAAAAGTAGGGCACTAGAATCTATAGGTCAGTATGCACCAAAGTGATGACCGTTGATTCAGCTCATGACCAACTTCTTAGGTGTGCACTGACGAACTAGGGATGAGGACAAGGACCAGGCATAAAATCTTCATAAAAATCAATTAAAATCAATAAGACAGTCATGACATTCAGGGATTGAATGACAAGGGAGTCAAGTGAAGCAGCGAGGTTAAGGCTATGGGGAAATTTATGTTCTCAATTAAAATTCTAAGTCAAACACCTTATTTACATAGTTAAAAGTACAAAGATGAAAGCATAAAGTCAATAATAGTCTACCATACTGAATAAGAGCATGCGTACCGTAGCCCAAGCCATCCACTCTAATTCGTTGTCCCGTGCTCCATGCACCTCCCGCTTGTCGATCGATGAGACTTCAATGGTACCTCCCAGCCAATGCTAGGGGTACTCTTCTTCCCCTTTATCCCCACAAGACGAAAAGGGGCCACACAAACTGAACCAGATAACAGCTAGCTCCCATCTCACCTCGCAAGATTGAGCTACCACTCCTCATCGAGTTGGGTATCCCAACTTGCACAAGATAAGTCAGTCAAGTCTAAAATTATACAGCATAACATTACACATAACAGAACAGCTCCATCCTTCTCCTCCTCCCTCCTTTATATATAATTTCTAAGTCACTTCTTTCCCAAATTTCCATTTAATTTATTGTTCAATAATTTAATTCATAAAAAATCCTCCCCGTACATGTGTCACCCATCCCCTTCGTTGCACCAGAAATTAATCTCATTAATTATTTAATAACTCCTATTTACCTCACCCACCTAAAATCATTCCTAGAATTGCTCCTAGGTGTCTCCATATTCCCTTACACAATTTAGTGACATTCCCCCTTACTAATTTACTAGTTGAGTTCAATTTAGAAAGTTCTTAAAGGCACAATTCCTTGCTAAGTTGGTCATTCTGTTTTTTCCTTATGTTTCCCTTTTTCTTTATGTTTCCCCCCTTTTCCCTTAGTTTCCTAATTCTTTTAAATTTCCCTCTTTCCCTTTTTATCTAAACTCAAATTAGTAAGTGTAGAAAATTATCTCTTTCTCGTTTTTCTTTTTAACTAATAAATTTTAATTAGCATGTTTAACAAAAAAATCATTTCTTTTTTTTTAAATTTTAAATCCCTCAATCATTTGATTTTAATAATTTAATCAAGTTTCTTACCAAAAAGAAACTTAATGATGATTATTATTATTTTTACTTTTTACCAAAAATATCACATTAGACCTAGATTTTAATTTTCGAGGTTGGGCGACATTTTATTAGGGAAATTGTGTTTAAATATTTCTTATCGCGTTATTCATTATAAGGCCATATAGGTTTATTCTCTTATTAGTTAACAACATGGCATGCCCTTTAGGGCGCACTAGGTGCTCCAAGGGTGCCACTCGCCTCATTTTGTTTCCCTTGTGCATCGTGCCCTTCAAGATGCACTACGTTCTGCAAAGGTGTCACTTGCCTCTTTTCATTTTTCTTGGGCGATGTTCCCTTCAGGACAGACTACGTGCTCCAAGGGTGCCACTCGCCTCTTGAATGATTTCGTAGACATCAAAAACCTTTGGATTCAATACTCCACCAGGTGATCTTATGGGAGACTAATGGCCTCTAAGGAATAAGGCCCCTTCCTTATTGCATGCCCCTTAGAATCATCATGAGCGACTGTCGCAGTCTTCCCTCATGACATTGTGGGTCTTCTTGAACTAGGTAATCGTTAATCTACAGTTTGAGTCACGATAGGAGTGCCATTAGACTTTGGAAGGGATGCTTTCCACACATCTCCCTCAACGCCTTTGGTAGTCATGCGTSACCCCTCTACTCCACATGTGAATCTGGTCGGTAAKCTATYGTCAGCCTRCATCATAACCGGATCATGTGAGAAATAAAATCTATAATCATAACATCTAATCAGATGCACATAGGTCATATATACAACAATCAAACCATAATAGTCCACTCCCTGACTCAATCCAGAGTCCAAGGGTCTCATCGATGCCTCTGCATCCTCGAGGTCCAAAATCCTACATACTCAGGAGAACCGAGTGAATAACACCTATATATATCAATACAAAAAAGTAACATGTCATCATATCCATAATACCTCGTATACTATAATAATCTAGATCACTTCCAAGCAAGTGTCCTCAAAGAATAAGTTTGCTCAAGGCGGGAAAGAGTGGGATGTTTCATACAACCCCTCTTCATCTAAAATTTGTCCCTAAGTTTTACAATACATAAGTGCCGAAATAATGTGTATCATAGTATCATAAGTCTATCTATCCAAAAAAAATGGAAACTGATGGTGCATATCATATGCGTCCTCTGAGGTCACCGAGTGCGGACTATATTTGTCCCACTGGACGTTGACCTCATCTATTGTTCGACGTCATAGCTGTCGAATGCGATGATCCAGGATGTGGATCGGCTCAACCGTGAGCGCACCCTCGCCCGACACCCACAAGGTGCTCAAGTCAAAACATTTGTAGAATAACTAATCATAAAGGCTCAAACAGAGACATGAAATGCATTCTGCATACACCTCAAAATTAGGCAAGGCTAGTCATTACGCCACAAGCCTCTCTTTTCCATAATCTCGTAGGATCCCATGAACCTAGGAGATAGTTTAGCCCCTTTTCCAAACTTGATCGAACTCTTATGGTGTTTCAACTGAAAAATACTTGATCGTCACATTGGAACTATGGTCGACACGATGCACATTTACATAACTCTTTTGTAGATCTTGCGCTTCCTTGATCCTTTCTCCTATAGTCTATATTTAATATTCCATTTCTTTGATCACTTCTAGTCCCACCAGGGCCCTATCATCAAGTTGATCCCAACTCAAAGGAGTCGAACATGATCAACCATAAAGAAAATCGAAGGGCGCCATCTTAATCATGATTTGGTAATTGTTGTTATAAGTGAATTCTACCCGTGGATAGAACTCTTCCCAACGCTTCTATTGGTCCATCACATACATGCACAACATGTCTTCCAAGGTCTGTCGGTCTGCATGTCCATCTCTGGGTGATACACAATACTAAAGTTAAGTTGGGTTCCCAAGGCCTCTTGGAAACTATTCCAAATCATCTAGTAAACATCAATCCTCGATTGGATATAATCTTCTTAGGCATGCCATGAAACCTCACATCTCACTGATGAGCATTCTTTGTCAGAGTGTTGAGTACCACAAAAATTGAGTCGTGTCTCCTTATCGTCAATGGAAATCCAACAATGAAATCCATCGAAATGACCTCCCATTTTGATTCTGGAATAGTGTGTGGCTGTAGTAGTCCTGTTGGATGTCTATGTTCAGCCTTCACCTGCTGACATTCTATACATATAGCAACATAGCTCACTATGTTTTCCTTCAATCCATTCTAGAAGAATAAGGGTTTAAGTTCAACCCTCATCTTCATGACTCCTGGGTGAGCCATGTACGCTACTCTGTGAGCCTCATTTAGGATCGAACTCCTCAACTTGTCGTTCGGTGGTACGTAAAGATGATTTTTAAAACTCAATAATCCATCTTTGTCAAACGTAAATGCTTCAAATCTTGGTACCATCATTGTGTTTTGTCCGATAAAATCTTTGACCTCTTTGTACCAGTCATTGTCACGTGGTAAAGTTAGAATTTTTTCACATAGATTTGTCTGAAGCGGAAACACCGAAAAGATGCGTGGTCTTCGACTCAATGGATCTGCCACGCGGTTCGTTGTTCCTTTTATGTAAGTAATCTCAAAGTCATATTCACTAAGAAATTATAACCAACTTCGTTGTGTAGATTTCTACATTAAAATATTTGAGTTAATCCTTTTTATTACTTGAGCCCAACTACATACCAAAAAAGTATGATAAATATCCTCTCTTTGTTGTGAGAATGAAGAAATATGCATCCTCTTAATGTGTTTTAATCCTTTCATATTTGGGTTGTGTATTGGTAAAGGAAATATTTTAGAGTCTACCTCCAACCAAATATGTATTGGTGAAACTAGGATTTTGAGTTGAAAATCTATATAAAGATTCCACTATATCATCTTTTGATTTATGGAGAAACTAGGAGTTTGAGTTGAAAATCTATATAAATATCTGCACCATATTCATGGACAAGTGGGGGTATGGTATGATGATATTGCCACATCATGCCTTATTCTTAGCATAGTGGTAATAGTTTTCTTGGGTTAGGGGGAATTATGAGTAATTATACTAAAATTCATATATTATGATGAAAGACGTGAAGTCATGTTTTTTCATGAAAGGTAAGAGAATGAAAACACATCCTCCTCATCTCAATCTAAAAAAAAACATCTTAGGGCTAAGAAGACTATATATAGATGAAATCATTTTAAGCCTTAGATGGAGGATTGAAGAAGGAATGAAATTTGTAAATACATGATGTCATCCAAGCCATTGGGGTCACCAAATATTCAATTGCATTGTCTTGTTCCAATATAAGAGCTAGTTGAATTAATCAAAATCATGGTAGATGCTAAATTTATGATCTTAATTGGCTTCCCTTTGAATTATATAGGGCTATTTAGGAATCCACTCATCAAATATGCTAATGGTTTACAAAGAGGCTCATAGATCCTTATGGAATATTATTAATTAAGAATTATCAAATTAATATCAAAGATGAGTAACCCCAAAAAAACAGATAATTTGAGAACCTTAATGATTTTTAATGTTTATCCCTATCAAATTAATTTAAATATCATAAAAAAAAATGTAAAGTGTATTGAAATTAAAAAATAACTATTATGAAGGAATCTCAAAATATGAAATAAAATTAACTAGACTTAAACCAATAACTATGTAGATTATGTAAATTGAGGACTTCTGGGCAATTTTAAAGTAAAAACCATAGTTTTTCAAAATAGAACCTCATTATTTAGTTATATATTGGTTTTCCCACTATTTATATTTAGAGTTGATAATATGAGGAGGGCTCAAGATCTCGAGCGGATTCAAGGGATGTGAGCAATTTTAAACTACAAAACAGATCAAAATAAATCCTCATTATTTAATTATATATTGGTCTCTGAGCAGATTCAAGGCACATAGGTAATTTTAAACTACACAACATAGTTGATCAAAATAAATCCTCATTATTTAATTATATATTGGTTTTTGCATTATTTATATTGAAGAGGATTGATAATAGGAGCAGGGCTCAACAGCTTGAGTGAAAGACCTCGAGTAAATTTATTTGGTATGATATTCTTCATACTTCTTCCACCCTTACAACTCACTTTCTCTAATATCGTGTAAGGGTCATGATTGATTGATAACATAAAGGTTTATTTTTAAATTGTATAAATTAATTGATAATAGAAAGGTTTATTTTTAAATTCTATAAATTATGGTTTTATAGGATATTTTAGTCCCACCAAGTTCTTTTCACTAGCCATCCTATGTTTAACTTTATAAATATTTTGGAGAAAAACAAATTTCCAGTCATCATATGTTTAATTTTATAAACTTTATAAAGGAGAAAAATAAATTTCCATAATGTGGATTTTATTAGGAAATTTCCATTGTGTAGATTTCTACATTAAAATATTTGAGTTAATCCTTTTTATTACTTGAGCCCAACTACATACCAAAAAAGTATGATAAATATTCTCTCTTTGTTGTGAGAATGAAGAAATATGCATCCTCTTAATGTGTTTTAATCCTTTCATATTTGGGTTGTGTATTGGGAAAGGAAAGATTTCAGAGTCTACCTCCAATAAAATATGTATTTGTGAATCCTAGAATGATTCCACTATATCATCTTTTTGATTTATGGAGAAACTAGGAGTTTGAGTTGAAAATCTATATAAATATATGCACCATATTTATGGACAAGTTGGGGTATGGTATGATGATACTTCCACATCATGCCTTATTCTTAGCATAGTGGTAATAGTTTTCTTGGGTTAGGGGGAATTTAGAGTAATTATACTAAAATTCATATATTATGATGAAAGACATGAAGCCATGTTTTTTCATGAAAGGTAAGAGAATAAAAACACATCCTCCTCATCTCAATCTAAAAAAAAAACATCTTAGGGCTAAGAAGACTATAGCTAGATGAAATCATTTTAAGCCTTAGATGGAGGATTGAAGAAGGAATGAAATTTGTAAATACATGATGTCATCCAAGCCATTGGGGTCACCAAATATTCAATTGCATTGTCTTGTTCCAATATAAGAGCTAGTTGAATTAATCAAAATCATGGTAGATGCTAAATTTATGATCTTACTTGGCTTCCCTTTGAATTATGTAGGGCTATTCATGGTTTACAAAGAGGCTCATAGATCCTTATGGAATATTATTAATTAAGAATTATCAAATTAATATCAAAGATGAGTAACCCCAAAAAAATAGATAATTTGAGAACCTTAATGATTTTTAATGTTTATCCCTATCAAATTAATTTAATTATCATAAAAAAAATGTAAACTGTATTGAAATTAAAAAATAACTATTATGAAGGAATTTCAATATATGAATTAAAATTAACTAGACATAAACAAATAACTATGTAGATTATGTAAATTGAGGACGTGTGGGAAATTTTAAAGTAAAAAACATAGTTGTTCAAAATAGAACCTCATTATTTAGTTATATATTGGTTTTCCCACTGTTTATATTTAGGGTTGACAATATGAGGAGAGCTCAAGATCTCGAGCGGATTCAAGGCATGTGAGTAATTTTAAACTACAAAATAGATCAAAATAAATCCTCATTATTTAATTATATATTGGTTTTCGATCAGATTCAAGGCACGTAAGTAATTTTAAACTACAGAACATAGTTGATCAAAATAAATCCTCATTATTTAATTATATATTGTTTTTTTCACTATTTATATTGAAGAGGATTGATAATATGAGCAGGGCTCAAGACCTTGAGTGAAAGACCTTGAGTAAATTTATTTGGTATGACATTCTTCATACTCCTTCCATCCTTACAACTCACTTTCTCTCATATCGTCTGACGGTCATGATTGATTGATAACATAAAGGTTTATTTTTAAATTGTATAAATTAATTGATAACATAAAGGTTTATTTTTAAATTGTATAAATTATGGTTTTATAGGATATTTTAGTCCCACCACGTTATTTTAACTAGCCATCCTATGTTTAAATTTATAAAGATTTTGGAGAAAGATAAATTTTCCATAATGTGGATTTTATTAGGAAATTTCCATTGTGTAGATTTGTACATTAAAATATTTGAGTTAATCCTTTTTATTACTTGATCCCAACTACATACCAAAAAAGTATGATAAATATCCTCTGTTTGTTGTGAGAATGAAGAAATATGCATCCTCTTAATGTGTTTTAATCCTTTCATATTTGGGTTGTGTATTGGTAGAGGAAATATTTCAGAGTCTACCTCCAATAAAGTATGTATTTGTGAATCCTAGAATGATTCCTCTATATCATCTTTTGATTTATGGAGAAACTAGGAGTTTGAGTTGAAAATCTATATAAATATCTGCACCATATTCATGGACAAGTGGGGGTATGGTATGATGATACTTCCACATCATGCCTTATTCTTAGCATAGTGGTAATTGTTTTCTTGGGTTAGGGGGAATTATGAGTAATTATACTAAAATTCATATATTATGATGAAAGACATGATGCCATATTTTTTAATTAAAGTTAAGAGAATGAAAACACATCCTCCTTTATTAGATTTTGGAAAGGAAGAGAATTTTGGTGTTTGTTTTCTTGGATTATGCACAATTATGAGTAATTGTAGAAAAATTCATAGATTATATTGAAATAAATGATGTCGTGTGCTTTTAAAGGAAAGGAAAGATATTTTCAAAGGAACGGGTCCTCCTCCTATAGTGGACTTTTTCCTTGTGTCTCTTAGGTTAGAGACTAGAAACTGCTTTATTTTATGAATGAGGAAAACAAATTCTGAAATAAGATACATTGTCTACCTTTTCTAAGTTTTGGTCTTTTTAGTTGGAATAAAATAACATAAATAGGGATGAACTCACAATTTTATGTTGTTTAAATTGCATTTCTAAATGCATAAATGGATTCAGCTTGTTGAAAAACCCCTAAGGCACCTGGATTATACAAACTTATACACTAAAATCTGCAAGTCAAACACTTTTTTACTGAATTTCCGACAAAAATAAACAGAAATCCCAAAGGAAAAAAGGTAGAACTTTTAGACTACCAAAATAATAAACTCAATAAACTCATATAAACACTTCGTAAAGGAAGTGTTAGTCATTAATCCCTATTCTATTGTAGGAAATAGAATCATGCATTATAATCCAATTTGAAAATTTGACGACTCCCATTTATGAATTTGGGAAGAGCGTATTTCCTAAAGGTAATTTGAGAAAATCTTTATTAATCTTATTTTTAATATTTTGAGAAATTCCATACAACATTGACATGATCATCTTATTAAACCTAAATTTAAGCATGTCCATACAATTCACAACATTAACATGATCATCTTATTAAACTTTTTTTTCCATGAAATTTTTTTCTCGAGTTTATATAAGGTATAAAATCATTTACAAGGAAAACAATAGTGAAACAACAGTGCACTATGGACTGTGGTAGGCTCACAATAACAGTGAAAAAACGACGAATACAAAAATGCCCTGCTTCAAGGCAAGACCCTCGAATACTGTAAAAATAGTGAGATACAATCACCATAAATCGCTTTTCAGAAGCATTCAAAGAAAACTGTCAAAACTATCAAAACTATCAAAGTAAAGAGGAACGACATTCAACGATCAGTAGATGCTAAAGTGGGAAATAAGACTCTCGATCCCTCTATCGCAATGGAATATCGAGAGTCTCCCTGCCTCCTCATTTAACTTCTCTTTGAGAGAGCGTCCGCCTCACTATTGTAAGATCTGGAAATGTGTTGGAAGCTGATGTTTGTGAAACTTTTAGATAGATACAACATTTTTTGTTTCCAGCATTCGACGTGGACTGAATGAATCTTGGATTTTTGAGTAATCCAGCCGATGATGACTCTCGATTCGCCGTGGACGAGAAAATGATCGATGGACCAAGTAGAAGCTAGCGAGAGGGAAGCCCAAAGCCCCATGAGCTCTGCTTGAGTATTTGTTCCCGGACCGCACTTGAGAAACCACTTTGTGATTCTCGATGGATGAGCTTTGAAAATACCTCCAGCCCCATAGCAGAAACCATTTGACTGGGCCACTCCTTCAAAGCATGCAAGGGTGTACCCTTCAGGCAGACTAAGGTCAATTACTTTGTAGAGGAAGGGCTTTACTGTTGACGACTGCCAGTTAAAGGAGGCCGATCCTCAAACAGTGCTCTGTTATGTTCGATCGAGAGTTTCCAGCTGACGTGGGTAGCCAAACAAATCAGAGTGGAGTTATTTAAGTGCCACGAGTTGAAAAAATCAGAGATTGTTTCTCCGCTCCAGGAGAAAGGAAGATTATAATGTTTTAATAGTCTGTTCCATACCTCCATCGAAAACTCACAGTGAATCAAAAGATGGTGTATGTCTTCCAGCTCGTGGCGACAGAGAGGGCATATTCCGGGCCCTTCCCATCGTCTCCGGTGAAGCGATTCCCAAGTTAAGATCTTTCCTTTTCCTGCGAGCCAAACAAAAAGTTTATATTTTAGGGGAACCTTCCAATTCCAAAGCTGACGGAACCAAGTGAAATCGAGTCCGAGATTTTGTTGTTTTAGAAGTGCATCATAGATATTCTTTACAGATAAGATGCCTGAAGCATCCTTTCCTACCCACAACAGAGAATCTGAATCATCTACAAGGAAGATGCCATCACTTTTAAGTGCAGAAGTGAAACGGTTCCAATCAATTGCCCACCGCCCACGAAATGATAGCTCGCTACATCCCATCCAATTATCCGGGAGAGAGGGGGTTCTAGTAAGAATTCTAACCTATGCAAGGTGCAGTATATTTAAAGAGCAGAGCTTCGAACACAAACCTGGAGGGAGAAGCAATATGTCCTCCAGGCCAATAATCATATCCCTTTCGATTTTAATCTCTGTGCCAGAGCCCGGCTTCCATCGGAGCCAATGGAGACTTATAGGAGAGGAAGCGACCAGGCCCTTCAAGAACGTGGATGCCCTCTTTAGCTGAAGGGTTGGCTTACGAAGCCAGTCACAGATTTGCAAGGAGCCTAGGTATTTTCCCAATAAAATTTGGTGCCAAATGTTGTTGTGAGTAACAACTCTCCAGAAAGAACTAGCCAAGAGGGCTGTGTTGAAGGTGGGTAGGTTTTTTAGACCCCATCCACTTACCTTTCTAGGTTTTGTCAATGTCTCCCAACTGTAGAGGTGAAAACTGTGTTTACTCCCATGGCCATTCCACAGAAAGTTGGAAGAGAGTCTTCGGAGAGTATTGATGATATTTTTAGGAATCCTCTCCAAGGTCATCTAAAAAACCGCCAGGCTTTCTAGCACTGATTTAACCAGGGTGAGACGACCGCCGAGAGAAAGCCATTTGTTACACCAGTCACCTATTTTTCTTTCAAAAAGTTTAACAAGCCACTGCAAATCTTCGAGAGAGGACGCTCCCAGCTTGAGCTGGAACCCAAGGTAACTGCAACCTTCACTCGGGTCAATAAAAGTGAAAGGAATGGAAAGTTTGAGACTATGAATTTCAGGCTCCGATAGTCCCCAGAAATGGAATGAGGATTTTCAGTGATTGAAGGAAAGTCCTGAGACAGAGCAGAAGAGAAATAACACATTCTGGATAACATTCCACTCCACTAGATCAGCTCTCGTCATGAGGAGAACATCGTCGAAGAACATATGGTGAATGATCTTTATGAACTTTGAAATTTTAATGCCGGAGATTTGGTGTTCAGTGAAGCTTTTGGTGAGAAGGAGGCTGAGGGATTCCATGATCAAAATAAAGAGATAGGGGGAGAGTGGGAATCCCTGATGGAGGCCCCTCTCGCTTTTAAAAAAACTTGTGGCCTCTCCATTGATTATAACTGCAAAATTGGCACTAGTGACACACGCTAGAATCCAATTTGTAAGCTTGTCCCCAAAACCAACAACATGTATCAAAAGCCTCAGAAAGTCCCAATCAATGCTTTCGAAAGATTTTTTGAGGTCAAGTTTCATGACCAGCGCTTTTAAATTTTTTTGTTTGATGCTATGGATGCACTCGTGGGTTGCTCCGATAGCATCCTGGATTCTTCTTCCCTTTAGGAATCAGAGTTGTTCCACCGATAGAATCCTTCCAAGGAAGGGATTGATCTGGTTAGAGATGACTTTTGAGATTAACTTATAGATGAGGTTGCAGAGGGAGATCGGTCGGAAATCATTGAAAGAGAGCGAGTTGTTTTTTTTCGGGATCAGGACCAGGAAAGTAGCATTTAGGCTTCCAGAAATTTTACCTTTAATACGAGAGTCTTCCAGCATATGGAGAAGATCCACGCCTAGGAAATCGAAAAAGAAAATGAAAAATTTTGTTGTCCAGCCATCCGACCCATGACTTCTCTCCTTTTTAAAATGTATCAAAATGTGTTTGAGCTCTGAAAGTGTAACGGGTTTAAAAAGCTCAGAATCAGCTTCTGCAGAAATAAAATGTGGGAAAAGGCCAACATTCGAGGCCTTTTCAAGGAGATTTAGGTTGTTGGAAGCTTTGTATTGTTGTTTAAAGTGAGTGGCTGCCACCGCCTTTAGCGCTTCCTGCCCTCGAATGGTCCCATCCCCATTGCTGACGATAGACCAAATAGTTTTCTTACTCCTGTTAAAACTTTCCAGCTTGTGAAAGAACTTGGAATTAGTGTCTCCGCTCTTTAGCCACGTCGCACGGTTGCGCAATCTCCAAGCCTTTTCCTCCTCCCGCAGGATGGAGGCCCTGTTTGATTCTAGTGACGTAAGGCTAGCTGTCTCCTCCACAGATAAGGCGGAAATAGTTGATGTAATGATGAGCTTTGTAATCTCCAACTCCAACTCTTTTAATCGGGCCTTTTCCCCTAATTTTAAATCCATAAACCACGATTTCAATTTTGATTTGAGAAGCTTAAGTTTCCAGGAAAACCTTCGCTGTGGGTTGTCTTTGGCAAGAAAACAATGGTCCATCTAGACTCCATGGACTAAGGTAGAGTAGTCCTTATACTGAAGCCAATGGTAATTAAACTTGAAGGGATTCGATCGGTGTAGCGCGGGGGGCGTCAGCTGAATGAGGATTGGGGCATGATCCGATATGAAGGGAAACACCACCCACGAGGATGGAAAAGTAGAATAAGTCAAGAAAGAATCATCTACAAGAAATCGATCCAGACGTCTGGAAATGGCCACTTTACCTGAATGCCTGTTTTTCCATGTTGGAAGCAGACAGGGAGGCTGGACATAGATCTGGTTGTTCGATGCGAAGAGATCTGTGTAGGAGGCTTCAGTGGGACCCAACAAGAAGGATCCTCCCCAGTGTTCTTCTGTCATCAAAATAATGTTTAGATCTCCTCCAAGAATGAGGTTCGGTAAGGAGAGCAGACCGTTGTCTGCCAGGTGTTTCCAGAAAAGTGGTCTGTTCGAGCAAAGGCCATAGACTTTTAGGAACACCACCTCTTGACCAGTAGCTAAGTAGCGACCTGTCAATAGAATGCCCCCCCTTGACAGGAAAGGACTCAGCTCAAAGAGGTCAGGATCCCAGGCCACCAACAAACCACCCGAGTTTCCTAGGGAGCTTGCAGCTGCAGTGACCCACCAAGAACGAAATTGATGCACAAAATATTTGGAAATTTGATCGGACGTGAGGGTCTCTTAGAGAAAGATGAGATTCGAATTTGATTTCTCCAGTAGTCTTTGGAAGGAAGCAGCCTTGACGGGGCCTCCGATCCCTCGAATGTTTAAACTTAAATTTAAACATAATCATACAATTCACTAGATTATTAAATTAGTGTTACAACATATTATTAGCGAACTTCAAAAAATCTTATTATTATGATTATCCCAAGCAATAAAATACTAAATAATGGGCATTGTTATTAGCTAAAGCAATACAATAATTAGATAATTAAAATTAAATAATACCAAACCATTGTTTGAGAAAACAATTTTTTCACATTCACTAATTATAAAATCAATTTCCAACGAGCATAGTATGAATAGAAAACCTTGATTGAACTAGGTAATGCCTATTAATTTCACGAAACCTTGATTAAAATACGTAATACCTATTAATTTCAAGAGGTATGCAAGTAGAAATGGAAATAATGATATCGTTATTAAAAAATATTTAAACATTTATTTTAAACCTCGATTGAAACACGTAATACATACTAATTTCAAGACGTATGCAAGGGCAATAATGATATTGTTATTAAAAAAAAATTAAATTTATTTTAAACCTTGATTGAAATACGTAATACCTACTAATTTCAAAACGTATGCAAATAGAAAGGGCAATAATGATATTGTTATTAAAAAATATTTTAGTGGTCAGTAGAAACGATATCTAAATTTAAAAGCTTTTTACACCCTCCGTTAGATTGGAATATTTTGGCATTGTACAATCCCAACCCTTCGTTAGATTGCAATCTTTTGGCATTGTAGAATTTGAACAGAAAGTTCAATAGGCACTGTTCTTTTTTCTTATCCATAACCTTCCATCCACCACCATCACCTAACGGTGTAGAGGAACATGACCGTTAAGTTGTGTTGATTTGGTTAAATAACGGTGTAGAGGAATATGATCGTTATGACCATTATAGATTAAAAATTAGATTAGTTAATGAGTGTCTGTTATGAAAATTTCAACAACCTACCAATGTAGTAGAAAAATATGAGTTATGTGTTTTAAATTATTGTGCGGTTAATTCAGTAGATTAATTTCCTCGAGTTTGAATTGGATAGATATATAAATTTCACCATATTCATAGATGAGTGGAGTATTTTATGATGATACTTCCACATCATGCATTATTCTTAGCATAGTGGTAATTTTTTTCTTGGCTTAGGGACAATTATGAGTAATTCTATTAAAATTCATATATTATGTTGAAAGACATGATGCCATGTGACATTTAAGGAAAGGTACACAACACATTCTTCTTTATTGGATTTTGGAAAGGATGATAATTTTGGTATTTTTTCTCTTAGGGACAATTCTGAATAATTGTAGAAAAAAATCATAGATTATATTGAAAAAATGATGCCATGTTCTTTTTAAGTAAAAGAAAGAGATTTGCAAGAGAACATGATCCTCCTCCTATAAAGACTTTTGGAAATAAAGGTAATTTTCTTGAGTAATTTTAATTTTACAATGAGATGCTCATTCAATGTCTCATCATTTAACTTTTCCTTATTTACGTTAGGCTCAAGAAGAGACACTTTATTTTATGAATGAGGAAAAAAATTCTAAAATGAGATGCATTTTGAAGGATTATAGATAATAAAGGTGTTGTCTATATGTTCTAAGTTTTGGCCTTTTCCCTCATAATCCAACAACATAAATGGATACCAAATCAAAATTTAATGTTGTTTAAATGATCAATATCGTCTCTTTGTTTATATGATCAATATCCTCTCAAGTATGATCGATATCCTCTCTTTGTTGTGACAATGAAGAAATGTGCATCTTTTTAATGTGTCTTAATCCTTTTATATTTGGGTTCTGTATTGGTAAATGAAAGATTTCATAGTCCACCTCCAATAAACTACGTCTTTGTCAATTCTAGAATGCTTCTAGTATATCATATTTTTATTTGTGTAGAAACGAGGAGTTTGAGTTGGAAATATATATAAATATCACCATATCCATGGACGAGTGGGGTATCTTATGATGATACTTCCACATCATGCATTATTTTTAGCATAGTGGTAATTTTTTTCTTGGCTTATGGACAATTATGAGTAGTTCTACTACAATTCATATATTATGTTGAAAGACATGATTCCATGTGATATTTAAGGAAAGGTAAGACACTGAAAACACAACACATTCTCCTTTATTGGATTTTGGAAAGGAAGATAATTTTGGTATTTTTTTTCTTAGGGACAATTATGAATAATTGTACAAAAAAATCATMGATTATATTGAAATAAAKSATGCCATGTGCTTTTTAAGTGAAGGAAAGAGATTTGCAAGAGAATACATTTTTGGAAATGAAGATAATTTTCTTGAATAATTTTAATTTTACAATGAGATGCTCATTCAATGTCCCATCATTTAACTTTTCCTTGTTTCTGTTAGGTTCATGA
The DNA here is from genome assembly GCA_032191745.1 of Picea mariana. Taxonomy (NCBI): domain Eukaryota; kingdom Viridiplantae; phylum Streptophyta; class Pinopsida; order Pinales; family Pinaceae; genus Picea; species Picea mariana. The sequence continues at coordinate 2,557 of JASDQU011179511.1, read as the reverse complement.
AGAGATGCTTTATTTTATGAATGAGGAAAACAATTCTAAAATAAGATACATGTTGAGGGATTATAGATAATAAAGGTGTTGTCTATATATTCTAAGTTTTGGCATTTTTCGTCATAATCCAACAACATAAATAGGGACCAAGTCAAAATTTTATATTGTTTAAATTGCATTTATAAATACATAAATGGAAATAGGAAATATAATCATGCATTATAATCCGATTTGAAAATTTGACTACTCCCATTTATGAATTTGTGAAAAGCATATCTCCTAAAAGTAATTTAAGAAAATCTTTATTAATCTTATTTTTACTATTTTGAAAGAAACTATGCAACATTTACATGATGATCTTATTAAACCTGAATTTAGAAATACCCATACACTTCACACCATTAATATTATAATCTTATTAAACTTAAATTTAAGTATAATCATACAATTCACTAAATTATTAAAATGATATTACAACATATTGTTCACCCAAAAAAATTCATAACCATAAAAAAAATCTTATGATTATGATTATCCCAAACAATACAATACTCAATGATGGAGTTTTTATTAGCAGAACAATACGGTAGAATTCAAATTAAATAATACGAACCTATTATTAGAGAATTAAAATTTTTTTAACATTGACTACTTTGAAAATCAATTTTCAACGATAGTATGAACATAAGATCTTGATTGAAATTCAATCTTGAATATCAATGAATAAAAAACCTTAATTGAAATACGTAATACCGATTAATTTCACAAAACCTACGTAATACCTACTAATTTCACACTTGGACGTATGCAAGTACAAAGGGGAAATAATGATATATTTATTAAAAAATATTTAAGCATTTATTTTAATGGATAGTATGAATATAAGATCTTGATTGAAATTCAATGAATAAAAAACCTTAATTGAAATACGTAATACCGATTAATTTCACAAAACCTACGTAATACCTACTAATTTCACACTTGGGCGTATGCAAGTACAAAGGGGAAATAATGATATATTTATTAAAAAATATTTAAGCATTTATTTTAATGGCCGTTACAGTGGAATGGTGCTTTTTTAACGGTACTTTTTTAAACGGGTATCTAATTTTAAAAGCTTTTTATACCCTCCATTAGATTGGAATCTTTTAGCATTGTACATGAGATTGGAATCTTTTGGCATTGTAGAATTTGAACATACAATTCAATGGACAGTGTGCTTTGAATGGCCAGTGTGCTTTCATAGTTATTTGTTTTTCCATTATGATGTTGAGTAGTTCATGTCCTCCTCCGCCTGACGGTGTGGTCTGACATGTATGAGCATGCCAAGAGAGTTCTGAGCTTGTCATGGTTCTGTGTGGCTCTGAGAGGTGGATTTTTTAATTTAAAAGACACACACAAACTGCAATGCAATGGTTCTGTGTGGCTTTGAAAGGTGGAATTTTTTAATTAGAAGACACACAAACTGCAGTTGGATGCGGATCGACATCCTCCTCCTCAATTGGACTCCGTAAATTCCTTTGGGGCGCTAGTCAGGGCTTTGAGGTAACCAAGTTTCCTGAACAGCTGCAGCGACTGAGGTTTCGTTACAGAAGTTAAAGCTTCTCTCGGTATGAGATATCTTTGCCTTCCTGTCTGAACCTTTTGTTGTATCGTTCCAAGATTCTAGATTTATTTTGATATTCCATAGACTTGGTTATTTGTATCTATGCGGCAACTGTGAGATCTGGACCTGGACGAGAAATCGAAAATTTTTCTTTAATTGGGGATAAATCTGTGTCTACACCTCAGATTTGGCCCAAATTGGCTTGAAGATATTCTAAATTGAGTTATTGTGTTCTAGCTTTAAGATGACTGCCGTTACCGGCATGCCTTTTATAGGCGCTGGAGGTCTTAGCATCCGACCCGATCGTTCTCTGCTGGAGCAATCTCACCAAGCTCTGGCCCGGGTCGAGTCAGAGCTATACCAGAAATTAGAGGACATCACCGCTCTTAAATGTCCGCCGGGCATGCCTGAGGTTCACTGGGAATCTGCAAGGGTAACTCCTGCTAATTGTATGAATATATTAGTATGTACAATTTTTCAGAAGTCTGTCTTTACGAGTATTGATGTAAGTGCAGGTAGATATGGAATCTCGGGCGAAGAAAGACATGGAAAAGGCAAAACTTCCCTACAAAGCCATCCTACAGCTCACAGAGCAGTACCAAATATGTAAGAATGGGAAAATCCCAGCCGAAAAGAAAATTGTAGCGTTGTTGCATCAAGCTTCTCATAAAGAATGCTCCCTTAAGATCGACCTGAGCGGGCTTTTCCTTCACAGCGTTCCAGACGAATAGAGAAACTGTCGTGTACATTTGTCAAGCTCGACCTTTCTAATAATAACCTAGAAAGGTCGTGAATCCTTGGCGGATTGAAGAGCGGGCGTGCATCCTCGTTGGGGCGCATAACGTCGGGGAAATTGGACTCGAGGTAAATTCCTTTGCAATTTTTTTATAACCTTTGATTATAGATTAAAAATTAGATTAGCTAATGAGTGTCTGTTATGAAAATTTCAACCTATCAATG
>JASDQU011179510.1:6201-25960 GCA_032191745.1 Picea mariana | reverse complement strand
GGGGTTTAAGTTTTGGGTGGTAGGTCAAAAATTCATTTCTTTACGGTCAAAATCTGCATGCAAGTCTGACCCTAGTTTGCTAGTCCGTAGGGTATTTTTCCCAACAATAGGGCTCTTGGACCCCCACTAGCTAGCTCTTCTTACAACAAAGAAAAATGGAAAATGATGATGAAAGAACTCTTTACAAATCCACTCAATGGGTGAGCTGGATTGTCCAATGTAATGGTGCCAATATGCTCTTGACAAGGATGGAGTCCTCAAGACAATAGAGGAAACATAACATTACTTTGAATTCTTTGAGAAAATGAGGTGCATCCATGTCTTTTTATAGCATTCATTTGGGTTATTGTTTAACTGCTTTGTAGTGTGAAAAGAGGCCAATTAGGGCATTCTTAGGTCTTTGACCAGCCCACCAGTTGGATCCAGTCCAGATTTGAGGGTCAAATCGACTTGGGAGCTGAACCATAAGTGGGTGGGAGGCCGATCACTCTCATAAATGTGTCGTTTAGCAGGTGCACGGCTTTTTGCGCTAATAGTCGCGCATCGTGTGCCTGTGCGCAATTTCTGCATTCCTGTTCCGCGCATGCACGCGCGCGCCCAATGTCTGCATAGTGCTCTTCAATTTTTCACTACTTTTTATAGTTTTTGACCTTTTTTGAATGCTTTGGTATTAATTCAGGTCCATGGATGACTTCATCACTGTTTGACGATGTTGAGTTCTTGTAACCATGTGCGGACGAAATTTCAGTGATAACACACAAAAAAGTGGTTGGCGCATTGGTTAGCCCAAATGGCACCACCACAAATTCATAGTGACCATATCCTGTCCTAAAGGTTGTTTTGTGGATGTCTTCATCCTTAATTTGGACCTAATGGTATCTATACCTCAAGTCAATCTTGGAGAAAATTGTAGCACCCCTTAATTGGTCAAACAAGTCATCAATCCTTGGCAAGGGATACTTATTCTTAATGGTCATCTTATTAAGTTGTCTATAGTATATGCACAACCTGAGTGTGCCATCCCTCTTCTTCAAAAACAAGGATAGTGCTTCCCATGTAGACAAACTAGGCCGAATGTATCATTTTTCCATCATCTCCTTTAGATATATTGTGAGCTCAAGTAGCTATGGTGTACTCATTCTATAGGGTGTTCTAGAGACTGGCACCACTCCTAGTGCAAGTTCTATTTAAAATTAAATATCTCTTCTTAAAGGTAGACCTGCTACCTCTTCTGGAAACACATCTATATATTCTTGGGATTGTCCTCTAGGATTGGTTTGTTGTCCTCAACAAAGCCCAACACTTGTATTTCATACAAAGGACATCCTTTTCTGCAATACTTCTTCACTTGAAGGGTTGATATTTGTTTCACTGAGATAGGATTTTGAATCCCTTGTAGCGTTATCTTCCTCCCTTCTCCATCTTCACATTCCAAAGTTTTATTGTAACAATACAACCTAGTTTTATGGGCAGCCAACCATTCCATGCCAATCAACATGTCATAAGATCCTAAGGGGAGCGTGTTCATGGCTTCTTGGGTGGGTAACCCATTCATAATGAATTCCATTGTTGGTATGACCTTTGTTACTTTTCTTTTGGTTCCAGTGGCTAGTTGTACCATCCATGATTTAACATGTTTAAATTGTTGCAATTTATATTTATCAACAATTTGAGGGGAAACATAAATCAAATTAGAAACAAGGTCAATTAAAATGGCAACTAGATGGTTGTAAATCATACCTTCCCTCTCCACCACTGGAGCTTGGTGGTCATCTTGTCTATTATCCAAGGCTACATAAATTTGTGGCATGCTCCTAGCCACATCATTGAATGTGGTAGCCTCTTGGACGTTGTAGACCCTCCTATTGTTCTATTTCCTATATGGGAAGTCCCTCAACAAATGTTCTTCTCCACAACCCCAACATTTCAAGGGTTCCCTCTTTGTGTTATCAGTCTTGCCTTAGGCTTCTCCAAAGGGTTTGTTTCCACTTTGAGAGGGAAAATTTTGTTTATATACACTTTTTTTAGGAAGGCTCATCTTAGAACCTTTTCCATGGTTCTTAAATCTTGAGGGTTTGAGCTCGTTCTTCTTGAATACTAGACTACTTTTATTCTTCCATTCCTCATGATTTTTTGTCTTATTCTTGAATGTCTCATAGCAATACCTTGCCTTTCAGATAGTGTCTTCTAAGGTCTATGGTTCATCAAAATCAATTATGTCCTGGAAGGACTGATATAGTCCACTATTAAATCTTTGCATATTTATCTTTTCATCCTTTATGTAGGGCACATACCTTATCATCTCAAGAAATTTGTTGATATATTCATCTATTGTGAGTTGTCCTAACTTGAGTTCATAGAATGCCTTTGTATTCCCATCAAAGTATTTCTTTGACAGTTACGTCTTCTTGAAGTATTTATCAAATTGTTTCCATGACAAGTCATTCTCATGGATTCCTTCCACATTCCTAAGGTCCTCCCACCAAATGGAGGCCTTTCCATTCAGGTTGAAAATGGTTATTCAAGCCTTTAAGTTTTCAGAGTAGTCGTGAACTTTGAAGTACTTCTTCAAGCTAGGCAGCCAAACTTCTTCTTCCTCCCCCTTCTTAATCTCTTCATCGAAATTGGGTGGTTTGGATTTCTTGAATTCTTCATAGTCATGGCTCTTGGAATGTTTCCTCTTCGTTCCTCTCCTCTCAAAATGTGAGCTAGTTTCACTACTAGAAGATCCCTTGGAGTTTTCAGTTTCCTCACCATAAGATTCTTTCAATGAGTGTCTTTTGGCTCCATGTTGGGACTTCTTTGAGGTTCCCCTCTTTGTGTGCCCACTTTCAGGACCATGCTTTCTTATCTCAGGTGGACTTTTGGTTTTCTTAGTATGATGTATGTCCACATGACTAGCCATTGGTCCATGTTGCAACTTCCTTTGTATATATTATAAGCTTTGCAGTAAGACTCTGTTAATTTTAGTTTTCTTTTGCTTCTCTTTTATCATCCTTTCATTGTCATCCTTACAACTATGCAATTTTTCCATGAGGCTTCTTACAGTTTCAGCCAAATCTAGAGGGGTTTCCACTGCCCTCCTTTCCTCAGATTATTCCTCTCTATTATGGGAGCTTTCCCCCAATTCATGCTGTGTCACCATCCTTTATGTTGTAGTTTTCCCACTGTCCACTGATTTTTTGGGTGTTGATAAAACATTTTTTTTTAGTTAATGATATACTACTTTATGAACATCACATAGTTCATATTTTTCAAAACACATACGACCATAGAAATTTGCATTCCTTCCTTCAGTAGAGATTTAAATAATCCTCTTATGAATGGATTAATATAGGTTGTCACCCCTAAAAGTTCTCTAATAAGATATTTAGGCAACTCGTTCATGAGCCCACGCAAGCCAAGTGTTGTTTCCTTCTCTCATACCAATTTGTAACACACTCGACCCCTAAGTACCCTTTCTAGGGATGGAGCATCAAAAAAATTTCTTACTCTAATCATCTCAAATCAGTTTTCCAAGGTATTCACCCTCTTCTACTCTCCCGTATTTTTCTAACGACTACTATCAGGCTCAAATTTGAGCTCTAGATTGCAGGTTATGGCCTCTGGAAGATCTTTAGACGTTATTAGTTAAGGGCCACATGGCACCCACATGGTCCATATTGTTCATAACCTTTACAGATACCTACTTCCACGGTGGAATTCCATCCACCGTCTAATCTGACGATGGGACTTGATACTCATTTAACACATAAGCTAGAGGGAAGTTTAGCTTTCGGTGCTTTGGCATTGAATGTCCCTTCTCCTTTCTTCACACCTGTCCTCTAGAGTCCCGAATTCCTAAACTTTTGAAGGATCCTAAATTCTCTCCAAGCGGCTCCGACCTTTGGGCCTTTCATCTTGTCTATGGCATTAAACCCTAAACCTCCAGAGTCTTGAATTCTAAGACTCCTGAAGGGTTCACCCTCGCATGTGGTGATGTAATAAATTCAGAGGCAAGGATAGGTGGTTCTCGATCACTCCACCCACCATATGGACCAAGAAAGTATGTGCCAGGGGTGACACATAGAAAGACAGAGATGGCACATGGCCCCTATAGTGGGTGACACATGTCAAATTTTAATGGGAACATAGGGTCTATGAAACATACAATCAATATTACACATGGCATGTCAATTGTGGGTCCACATCACCCTAGGTGACATCAGTGTACCATGTCAGTCTGGATTGATAACCTTCTAACTCCCTTAGATATCACGGTCAAGGTGTCTCCATGTAGATCCCTTGATCTATGACCTTCGTACTTCATAACTTCGGCATCCTAAGGATTTATTGCATGAATTTCTCTTGGATCCTAGAGTGGTCAACGTCAGGTTGACCCCGATCTAGATATATGGTCATGGGAGATCTCAAAGGTTCCCTAGGTCTATGGTTCTCATTACTTCGCAGCTCCAACATTTTGAGGTTTCGATGTTATGACAACTTCTCTCTTTCTAGGTAGGACTCCGTCGAAGTACCGTGCGTGATTACCTCCACTAGTTAATCAGATGGTTAAGAGGGTTCTTAACGGACTCCCTAGATCCACAACTCACATCAATTTGTGACTTTGGCATTTGGGGAATTTGGTGTTAGAATTGTTGGATTACTGAGAGGGGGGTGAATTAGTAAAAGAGAAATCTAATCCTTTTTAACCATAAAATGCAAGTGTTATATCAATGTAGCATTATCATCCAATAGTTGCAGAATAAATAAACAATGAAAAATTGAGCAATCATACACATACACAATACACCATTTTTTTTACGTGGAAACCCAAAGTGGGAGAAAACTACGAAATGATTTTTATTATATGTATTTAAGAATTGCATTCATTGAAAGCAGCAAATTCCTTTGTTTTCTAGCTACAACTGGAAGGAGGCTCCAACCCCCTAGTTTCTCAATCTGCAACCTGAGGGAATCTCCAACTCCCCAATTCTCTGGCTACAACCAGAAGGAGGCTACAACCCCCTATGTTCTCCGGCTACAACCGGAAGGTGGCTACAACCACCTATCCTTTCCCCGTCCAACTGCCCTGTCATAGAAGTAGAATGATGGAACCACTGTCACACTATCACTGTGAGTTATATTGGTTTAAACCTATACCAATTAACCTGCACCAAATAACATGTACCAAACAACCTGTAATCAGCCTGTACCATAAACAAGTGAATCAACCATTCACCAACATGTACCTCAACCTATACCATCAATGAGTGCATCAACCATGCACCAAATATGTATCAATCATGCATCAAATACACATAAACTATGACTCATCAAGATGTACCAATATCGTCAACTATACACCTCATGTATGTGCCAACTTATCAACTACTTGTCTCAACCATGTACCCAACATGTACCTTAACCAAAATCGTTCATCAATTTCATCATCCAAATCTGATTTGTAACTGTATAATAGACCTGGTATATATGCTTACATACCTACAAACCTTCCTTAACTTTAACAACAAGATGCTATCATTTTCATCAAACTTTACTTTAGTCTCACATGACTAATTTTGGATTAGTCAACAACCCTAACTTGAAATAATCATAACCATGTACTTGTAATGAATAAATATCTGAAAATAGGACACAATGTTATTCAGTGTATTTTGTGTAATTCCTTCAGGTTTCACTACTTGGAATCTCTCAGAAAAGGAGTTATAGAAAAAAATGGCATACCTTGTTGAATTCTGGCTTATTCTAGAGAGCGAACTTGTAGAGTGTGCTCCACATGGAATATTTGTGGTATGGATCTAAAAAATGGTAAAAAAAATAATACAGATTATACTCTAACCAATAAATTTGGTCTTACTGAATTTGTATCTTTTATGAAGAAGTTATGACATTTTTACCCGAAACACATGTTTTAGACTAGTTTCGGGACTAGCCACAAACGTTATTTTCCACAGAGTGTAACTCCAAAAATACAACGACCCACAAGATGAAATGTTTTTCAAAGATACTTGGATATGTTTCCTCAATGGCCTCTAGATTTTGCAGTCTGAATCATTCTAGAAAAAAAATTATTGTGAAAATGGTGAGATGACTTGTATATTACATACCTTAGAAAGCATCATCAAAAGAATTTATCCTCCCTTGAATTTCGACCTTCTTTACTTCACCTTCCCTCTAAAATTTTCCTTAGATATCCTTTGGTTACCTCAGTCACTTGTAGATATTCAATATTCTCAAGTGTAATTAAATGAGAGACCCTTGCCTCTTATTTATACTTGTATGTAGCTTCCTCAAGTGGTTACCTTCTAACCATCTTAAACCACTTTCCTTATTTTAGGGCTAACCCACTTCTAACCACTCGTCCACTTAGTAATTTCTCCATTAACTTTATTATTTAAATAATTTCTTTTGTATCCATTTTGACTTATAGTACACTCATCACTTCACTTTATTATTTAAATAATTTCTTCTTTGCAACCACTTTGACTACTTTCACCTTTTAGGGCTTCTAGATGACTCATGAGGGTTCTCCAAGTTCACATGGCCATAAATTTCTAACCATGAGGCGTTATGTAGTGTTTTAAATACCATCAGAAATGGCATGACATGTACTATCTATCTAGAATAGTATTACCTTCAAATTTATTAAAAATCATACCATTATACATCAAACAAAATTGGGTCCATTACCCAAATCTTTGTGCTACCAGAATTCACTACCGGACTTTCTTCAAGGGTTGAAATCAATGGAAACCAACCCAAATAATAAATATTCTCCCCTTTATCACTGATGGCAACACTCTAATGAAATACTGAATTCATATCACTCATGCTCCCCTTATGGCCATCACTCCCCCTGGAACCATGCCATTGTTATCTTTCTCCAAGATTTTACCTTTGCATCTGATAAATCTCTCCCCTTTTGTCATCAATGGAAAAGTTATCTTTCCATCCGGGGCTGCTCCCTCTGACTGGACTCTTCCTGAAACTAATTTCCTAGCCTGAATTTTCCTCTTTATGGTGTTCCCTCATGTAAATATAAGACATATAAGATAAGCATTCAAAAAAAATCATTTTGGAGTAGAAATTGCTTCGAGTCTCCAGAGAAGATACTCAAAGGCTTCTCATGGAATCGTTTTTTTAAATATGTCTGCCACTTGTCATTTTGTGCCCACATATCCAACTCTGATGTTCTTCTCTGCAACCTGTTCCCGTAGAAATTAATACTTGATTGGAATGTTCTTCATCTTGGAGTGCATCACCGAGTTCTTTGATATATTGATGGTGCTTGTATTGTGACAATAGATTGGAATGGGCTCATCATACTCAACCTATATATCTGTCAGATTTTGTTTCATCCATAGAACCTGTGTACAACATGTTGTGGTTGTAATATACTCTCCCTAGGTTGTAGATAAAGACACTGATGATTGTTTCTTGCTTAGCCAAGATACTAAACACTCACCCAAGTAGAACGTTTCTCCGTTAGTGCTTCGTCAATCATCAATGCAACCTACTCAATCTGCATCTGTGTAGGCAATAAGTGATAGATCATTTTATTTTGGAAACCATAATCCAAACTCTTATGTTCCTTTGAGATATCTGAAAATCCTTTTCATTGCTAAGACATGTGATCCCTTTGGTGTTGCTTGAAATTGTGCCACCTATCCAACTGCATTCATTACATCAGGTCTGGATGTTGTCTCATATAGTAAGCTACCGATCATTGACCTGTATTTCCTTTGGTCTGTAGACTTTGAATCATCATCTTTTCTCAACTTGCAACTGGTTTGCATAGGAGTGGTAACTGGTTTTCAATCTTCCATTCCAAACTTCTTTAGCATTTCTTTGACATACTTAGTTTGAGAAATAAAAATTCCTTAGTTGCTTTGACATATCTGAAGACCCAAAAAGAAGGATAGTTCTCAGAGTAATGACATTTAAAATTCATTATGTATATTCCTTGCAAATTTTCGGATTAACCTGTCATCATTACTTCCAACAATAATATCATCAACATAAACTTCATTTAATAAAATACTATATTGAGTTACCTTGATGTAGAGGTTGTTGTCTGCACTTCCTTTTCTGAAACTTGCCTGTTGTAGATATTTATCCAGTCTAGAGTACCATGCTCTAGGATCCTATTTTAGACCACACAATGTCTTCTTCAATTTACACGCATAATCTGCGTTGTTCGATATAGACTTATTCTTCAAGTTCCCCATTCAAAAAGGTTGATTTCACGTCCATCTGATACACTTTAATATTCTTGGAGCATGCATAAGATAAAAGAAATCGGATTGTTTCCATTATGGAAACTAGGGAAAATGTCTCTTGAAATTCGATTCCTTCAACCTGTGCATATCCTTTACATATGAATCTAGATTTGTTCCTTGTAACTTGTCCATCTTCATTCAATTTATTTTTGAAAACCGACTTTGTGCCAATCACATTCTTATTCTTTGGTCTTCGAACCAATTCCCAAGTGTCATTCTTATTTATTTGATCCAATTCTTCATCCATGGCCTTATTTAAGAGTTCATCCTTGTTGGCCTCTTCAAAACTGTTTGGTTCAATCATAGATAAGAGTGTTAGGTGAGTTTGATCTGATGAACAGATTCTTCTTCTAGTCTCAACTCCTGCATCCTTGTTTTCGATAATCTGATCTAAAGGATGATTCTTTTGTACTTTTTTTATAGGTGTATTTGGAAGCACTTGTTTAACTTCCTCTTCTACTTTTGTCTGATCTTATTCATCTTCTGCTTCTTCTTTGTAAATTTGTTCCATTTATTCATTTTCTTCTTCCTTTAATTCTCGTCCACCTGTTTCATTAATTGTTACATTGATGTTTTTCACAAGTTTGTTCAACCTCATATTGTAACACTTGTATGCTTTCCTTATACTTGAGTAACCAACAAGTACTCCTTTATCCACATGAGATTCAAACTTTCCCATTCTTCCACCTTCTCTTTCGATGTAGAATTTTCTTCCAAATATTCTGAAGTGCTTTACATTTGTTGGTCTTCCTTTCCATAGCTCGTAGTGATTTTTTCATTATTGTTTATGAGAATTAATATATTTTGAATGTGAATTGTTGTACACATTGCATGTGTCCAAACAATATCTGTCAATTTGGAATCCATTAGCATTGTTCGAGCCATTTCTTGTGTAATTATCATCCATTATGATAATGTTCCTTTGTCTCTGAACCAATCTGTGAATCCATGATCTCGTCCACTATCATATATATGTCCAAACCTTTTAAGTGTTCTTACGAATCTATATCTATCCATACTATCCAAGACTCTACTGCGCAATTGTCCATAATGTTGACCCATTTATCACTATACTACCATGAAGTCTTCACTACTACAACTGATTAATCTATCAAACTGTACTTCTGCTAATTGACTGCTTTGGACTTGTCTACTCAAACTCTGCAAGTTTCTCGAAGGATGGTTCTTTGGTCTGTCACATCTATCGCATAGACTCCCCCTATCTAATATTCATATTATATGGGAGTCTCTAAGTCGGATGGCTCAGAACAAATCCTTCTCTAATGTGTATTCATCATCATCTTCAGTGGTAGATTCATCATCTCTCTGAGCTCTAACTTATTTATTTCTGTGTGTGGATTCATCTTTCACTACAATGCCTAAAAGTAAAATCTCTTGAACCTGTTCCTTATTTACCTATCCTTCTTTTCTTTCGGTTATTTTCCAAACCTTTCTGTATCTGACATCTTTATTTTTCTCTGTAGAATTTTCTTCATCTCATTCTATTGCCAATCTTGCGATCTCTGGGACCTGGTCTTTGTTCCCTTGTTCTTCTTGTTTTCTTATCCATACTTTCTTATATCTGATATTAGTTTTCTCTTTCATGGAAGTATTAATCATGCTTCTACAATCACTAGCTATGTGTCCATAGTTATGACATTTGTAACATTCAATTTTATGTGGGGCCACATAGGAATTTATTGTTTGAACATTTCTTTTATAATCCCTAAAATATGCAACCTTATGTCCAAAATTAGTACAATAAAAACAATGACCATAAAATAAATTTGCCTACCTTGGAGTGAATGATCTTCTTTTTGGCATAGTCCTTCTGAATTTTTTCATTGACTGGTCATGATCATGATTGAAGATTCTTTGTGGCTTGAAAATGGATGGTATTATTGAATATGTACGCTTATTAGTTTTCTTAGATTCTAGTTGGCCATGATTCCTTCCTTTGAGTATTTATGCGTAACTCTTTCTCTTTTCTTCATTCTTGTTTTCTAGCAACGTAGAGTGATTCTCTTCATTCTCTACAACTGATACAGATGTTTCTATCTCTTCAACGTTCTTTTTGAGCTTGACAATTTTACTTGTCAATGTGACAACTTATTCTTCAAGCTTCTCAACCTCTTCTTCTTTCTTTAATATCTGAGACTTCATGACTTCTTTTGTTCTCTTCACTTCTTCAAGCTGAATTTTTAATGTGATTATTTCTTCTCCAAGTACTTTCTCTTCTTGACCAAACTCTTACTTGAGCTGGTTTAGATCATTAGTTCTTTCCTTGAGATGATCTGGCAATATGTTCTCTCTCATTTATGATTCTTCCTTATGTGCTGCTATGTTGGTTTCCAAATACTATTTTTGATCCTTAAGATTTTCTTCGATCTTTCTGACTTCTTCTTGCTAATTTCTTAAGTTCTTGATGACCTATTGGGCTTCTTAAAAAATGTGAGCACTTTCCTTTTGTTTCATCAATTCCTTCTTGAGTGACTTGTTTTCTCCTCTTTCTTTTCTTAGTTCATCTAAAGCACTGATCAATTCTTCTTCATAATTGTCTTCCTTTTCAATTAGTTTTTTTGTCTCGTGGCATTCTATTTCAAGATGTCCACATTTTTCACAATTAAAGAAAAACAACATACCTCTATTGATTATGTACTCTTTATCTTCTGAATCTGTTTGACATGGTGAACATATTTCTTCTTGATTTGTACCTGCATCTTCTTTGGCATTTTCTAAATCTGAGATGGGTGAAGAATATATATCATGTAACTTATCCCAAATTTCTTTGGCTAATGAACATTTACCAACCTTTCTCTTAACAGACTAGGTAATCCTTCCCAGATGAAATCCATTGCTATTTTGTTATTCTTCTTCAATTCCATCTTGGATGCAGTCTTTTCCCTTTTTGAACTATCATATCCTATAACAACTGATAGTCAAATATAATACCTTTGTTCATGTAAAAATACTTTCATCCTTCCACTCCACATCTCATACTTTAAACCATTCTGACCATTGAACAATGGTACTCCATTCTTAGAATAATCCATGATCTCCTTCCAGTGGTTAAAATGTTTCCTGAAGGAACCTACTCTAAAACCAATTTTGGATAGTTAAGAGGGGGGGGTGAATCAATAATAGAGCAATCTAATCTTTTTAACCATAAAATGAAAGTGTTATATCAATGTATCTTTATCATCCAATAATTTCAGAGTAAATTAACAATGAACAAATGAGCAATCATACACATACATAGTACAATAGTGTTTTTACGTGGAAACCTAAAGCAGGAGAAAACCACATAATGCTTTTTCTTATATGTCTTTAAGAATTACATTCATTGGAAGCACCAACTTCCTTTGTTTTCCAGTTGCAATAGGAATGAGGCTCCAACCCCCTAGTTTCTCAGACCACAACCCGAGGGAAGCTCAAACTCCCCAATTATTTGGCTAAAACCAGAAGAGGCTACAACCCCCTATGTTCTCAGAATACAACCGGAAGGTGGTTACAACCACCTGTCCTTGCCCTGTCCAACCGCCATGTCGTAGAAGTATAATGATGGAACCACTCTCACACTATCACTGTGAAATATATTTTTGTAAACCTATACCAATCGACCTGCACCAAATAACCTGTACCAAACAACCTCTAATCAACATATACCATAAACAAGTGCATAAATCATGCACCAATCTGTACCATTAATGAGTGCATCAACCATGCACCAAATATGTACCAATCATGCATCAAATACACATAAAATATGACTCATCAAGATGTCCCAACATCATCAACTATGCACCTCATGTATATTCCAACTCATCAACTACATGTCTCAACCATGTACCCAACATGTACCTTAACCAAAATACCTCATCAATTTCACCATCCAAATCTGATTTGTAACTGTGTAATAGACGTGGTGTATATGATTACATACCTACAAACCTTCCCTAACTTTAACAACAAGAGACTAACATTTTCATCATATCAATGTGTTGAACCTGCACAGAATAAATCTAGATAGAAAATACTACACACATTTGCAGAGAGAAATTGAGAAAGAAGAAGAAGGAGAGAAAAAATGGAAGAATTCTCATTAACCATAATGAATAATGAATAATTTACACATGATATACTCTATATAACTCAATGAATGCACATTGGAGGAGAACCAATGCGCCATAGTGGTGGTCTAGAGTGATCTGGACACACACCAGCAGTTACGGGGGTAAACTGCCACCTAGTCTAGTCTCTCAGGCAGTTACAGGAGTGAACTTCCACCTAGCTAAGTTAACTAGTCAACTAGTCTTCAGTTCACTGACTGAACAAAGTGTAGTGAGGAGTATATCAAGGAATCAAGGGTAATGTGCCAATATGGTGATGATCCCAAGGAAAGTGCAGATTATCATGGTGATGATCCCAATGTTTCATGGTGACAAAACTGATGAGAATATTCTCCATTCAAACTAAAGTGTCAACTGAAAGAGAATATTCTCCAAGTGGAATATTATCCCCTAAAATATAGGAGACTGGATGATGAATAATTATGACTAATAAACAAGGAAAAAANGAAGGTCTTGGTGAATATGTTTTTGTCTGTTCTGCTGAAGGAAAAAACTATAGGTCGATGATCCCCTTGTGTACTAAGTCCTCAATGTATTGCATGTGGATATCGATGTGCTTCATTCGCTACCTCTGAACTGGATCTTTGTAGAACTTAAGAGTTCTCTGGTTATCACACCAGATGACGATCGACCGATGAAACTGAATCCCCAACTCAGTGACAAAATGTTGTAGCCACATAGCCTGAATGGTTATGTTAACTACCCCTATGTACTCTGCCTCGGCTGAAGATAGAGAAATGGCAGATTTATTCTTGCTCGACTAATAGATAGGCCCAAAACCAATACTAAGTGAGTAACAAGATGTGGACTTGCGATCAACGCTATAGCCAGCCCATTCAGAATCAGTAAACCCGATGAGATCTAATGTAGATTCTGCTTCATAATGAACCCCAAAGGTGATGGTGCCCTGTACGTATCGAAGAATATACTTTTCAACCATCCAATGTAGCTCATGCAGCTCCTGCATGAACCTGGAAACTACACCAACTACATAGGAGAGGTCTAGTCTGAGTGTGTGAGATACAACAAGCTCCCCACAAGCTCCCCACTAGCTATCTGTACAGAGTGTTTTCAACCAGTGGAGTCTCCCTACAATCCTCAAGTTTGAATCCTGATAGGAAAGGAGTTGGAGTAGACTTGCAGTTTGTCATGTGAAATCTCTCAAGGATATCTCGTGCATACTTGGCCTGAGACAGTTTGATGCTTGATGCATCCTGACTGATCTCGAGTCCAAGGAAGAAGTGTAGCGGATCTATGTCTATCATCAAAAACCTATCACGTATAATCCTCTTGACTGCAACAATAGTTGAAGTCGAGTAACCGGTGATCAACAAATCATCAACATACAGAACTAAGAGTAGAAGTGAATCAGTCTTCCTAAGCATGTAGACATTTAGGTTTGATTTACAACGTATAATGTTCTATGACAACAGGTAGGAATCCATCTTGGCATACCATGTCCTTCGAGCCTTCTTGAGGCCATAAAGGGACTTATTTAGTCGACATACCAAAGATGAGTCCTGTATAAATCCTTGGGGCTGCTACATACAGATATCCTTAGAGAGATCACCTTGAAGAAATTCATTATTCACATCCATCTGATGGACTTCCCATCCCTTGGTTACCGCAATGGAAAGTGACAATCATATGGAATCCATCTTCGCTACTGGAGCAAAGGTCTCATCATAGTCAATACCATGCACCTACTGAAAGTCTTTGGCAACAAGCTTGGATTTGTATCTGCTAATTTGTCCATCTTCTACGCTCTTGGTCCTATAGACCCATCTTCATATGACAATTTTTCTCACAGAAGGAAGAGGAACCAGATCCCAAGTCTGGTTCTCGAGGCAAGAGTTGTACTCCTCCTGCATGGTGGATTCCCAAAAGGGATTTCCAACATCCTTGCCATAAGACTATGGATCTGAAGACTAAACCAAGAAAATATGCCTGGAAGGAAATGGTTCAGTGGTAGTGAGTGCAACAGGAGGCTCCTCAAAATCAGATCGAGTCATCTTAGTATCGACTGGATCACCAATGAGATCCCCTGCATCCTGAAGAGTAGTCTGTGCCCACTTGGGCCTCTTCTCTAGCTCTGCAACTGCATCTGGATGCTCTGAATCTGCATCTGACTGTATTGACTCTGTATATGAATCATCTGATTCCTCTAAATCAAAACTCTCATCTGAAGATGAGTCTACATGTGCATGCTCATCATCTCGAGTAGGTGGAAGAATGAAGGTGTTTGCATGTGGCTGTTGAGGTGCATGCGAGACACTTTCCTCGAATTGGACACTACACTCAATGATGAGCCGGTATGAGGAAATATCAATAAGCCTATATCCCTTCACACCGTCAGGGTATCCAACAAAAATACACTCATTTCTCTATGGATCAAGTGCCTTCCTCTTTTAAGAGGGAATCTAGGACCATGCATGTGAACCAAAAATACAAAAGTGGGTCACTTATGGTTTGAGGCCACTCCAAGCCTCATAGGGGGTCTTATAATTGAAAGATATATGGGGAGATCTATTCTGGATGTATGTTGCAAAGTTAAGTGCTTTGGCCCATAGTCTCTGTGGTATTGACTTTGCATGCAACATGAAATATTCCATCTCCTTTAGAGATCTGTGTTTCCTCTCAGCAACTCCATTTTGTTGTGGAGTATAGGGAACTGTATGTTGCAACTAAATCACTGCCTCATGGAAAATATCATGGATCTCATGATTGGCATACTCTCCCCTGTTATCAGTTCAGAGTACTTTGATCTTCTTTCCTAACTGTGTCTCAACCAGGGATTTGAAATCTTTGAGGTGTTGAAAGACCTTGGATTTTTTCCTAAGAAAGTAAATCCATGTAAAATGTGAGAAATCATCAAAAAAAATGAGAACAAACCTTGCTTTGCTGATGGATGGATGGATGCGGAAATGGACCTGTAAGGTCACTATGGATCATATCTAAAGGTAGAATCTCTCTGAGACTTTCCTTTGTCGAATTTATATTGAGGGTGTTTTCCAAGAACACATCCCTCACATACTCCCTTGGAGAAGTGGATGTCTAGTAGACCGTCAACCAATCTTTTCTTGCTAAGATGTTGCATGTATATGAAATTCAAATGTCCAAACCTTTCATGCCATATCCTACTACTTTCATCAACATGAGTAAGCAGTAAACTAGAATTAGGTTCAATGAATTCAAAAAATGTATACAATCTAGACTGATGATTTACCTCACTGGTAGTAACCATGGAGTTGGTTTACATGTTGTAGATTTCCACAGAATTTGGTGTGAATATGAATTTATTTCTGATGTTGGAATTCTTCATCTGATACACAGAGAGATACACAGAGAGAAGGTTGACAGAAAGTTTGGGAACATGCAACACATTCTCGAATCTTCCATTGGTGAGTTCAATCCTTCCTTTGTCGGTGACTTCGACAGAAGAGTTTCCCCCCATCATAATAGGAGGACCTTTGCATGCATCCAAACAAGAATAGACTTCTTTTGAGGAATCGATGTGATGTGATGCTCCTGAATCTACGATCAAAGCATCGGGAGAGGAGTTGATGGCAATCAAGGCATGGATAGAATTGTCTTTCTTGGGATTCAAATATTCTGTCTTCTTCTTCTTGGCACCCTCGGGGACACGATATCCAAGAATTTTTTTTCTGAAGTATTTGAGACATTAGATCTATCACTACTACATATTTAAAGAATTGTGATGACCACTTGCGACAAAAGTACTCTTTCGTCACAACATGCAAGAGAACAAGTTCATCTTTTCTAAATCTACCCCGTATTCGTCACAATCTCGATGCCTACAGTTTGACTAAATTATTATGGTCAATGTTCATCTCATGAGCGACGCCTATAGATTGTTCGTTTCTCTTGCGACGAACATTGACCATCATAATTTAGTCAAAATTTACCGTTGAAAATGACCTAAAATAAATAGGTGGAAAAATAAAATAAAATTGGTCACTATTGTTGCAATTGCAACGATAGTGACCTAAAATTGGCCTATAAATATTTGATGATTTAAATATGTTGCGACAATCTTGCGATAACAATGGTGGTTCCGAAAGGGTATTTTTGTGCAGAAAAATGTCGCAGAATGTTGTTAGAGGTGGAAAAAAAAGTAAAGTGGGTGAAAAGGGTGATGGTAGATGTTATTGCCCTTGTAAAAAATGTTGCCTCAGACGTCCTGTAAGAATTTTAATAGAAACAACTACAAAACATTGTAGGAAATATGGTCACATTGATGGTGGATCGAATGAATATCATCCCATGGTAATTAGCTATATATTCATATTCTTTTTTTATTTTGTCAATTTTATATAAAATTGTATATATGTATATATATTTTTTGAATGTTTGTTATAGTATACACTAATTTTGCATGATTGTTTGTAATTATAAAGTTAGAGTTTCCCTCTAACTTTCCATAGAATATTGCACAAAGTATTAGTAGAAATGATGTTGTACAAGCTGAGGAACATCATCATGACCAAGCAAATGAGGATCTCATGGAAGAAGATGATGGGATAAATCAAGTTAATGATCCCATGGAAGAAGATGGTGGGACAAATCAAATGATCCAAGATTTTTTTTCGCAGCCGGATGAGGATGGGGAAAATGTTGGTATTTATGATGAACCTCTATTAGAAAAAGAAAATAAAAGACTTTATGAAGGATCAAGAGAAAATCTTCTCTCCGCTACATTGTTGCTGGTGAACTTAAAGGTTATGAATAATTTGTCGAACACTTGTATGACACAGAAACTAAGGTATGTAATATGTTTCATCACATACTGTACATAAATGTTGATTTTTTTATATTTGTTTTTAGTGTTAATTAATGTGTAAAATAAGAATGCATTTTTTACGATTAATATTCTCACATTAACTAGTTGTTTGTTATGTTGTAGATTGCTAGGTGAATTTTTATTACCATTGTCAAATATTTTACCTTGCACATATCGAGGTTTTCATGCCATTATGAAAGACATTGGAATGGATTATCAAACTATAGATGCATGTCATAATGACCATATTATATATTATGGACAACATGTTTCGAAAACCAAATGTCTGCAATGTCTTATCAATAGATATCGAACTGATCAAGTAACAAAAAGGGTGCCTCGAAAGGTTCTTCAACATATTCCCATAATTCCACGTTTGCAGTGATTGTTCAGGTGTGAAAGCATAGCACAATTTGTGGATTACCATGCACGTAACAGAAGTGAATATGGTGTTCTTTGAATGCCTATCGATGGTTCTACAATTAGGGAAATTGAGGGAAAATGGGCAGATTTCAAAGATGAACCTCGTAATGTTAGGCTTTCATTGGCAGCTGACGGTGTTAATCCATTCAGAGAGCTTAGGTCTATTTACTTAGTGTGGCCTATTTTTGTTATCAACGATAACATTCCTCCTTGGATGTCAATAAAGAGAGAGCATAGAATGTTTACAATGTTTGTTCCAGGTATTTGTTTACATTAATTATTTGAATTTGACATTTTCATTTGCTTCATTTTTTGCATAATGTCTTTTTTTTATTTATTTAATTATATATATTACATGATATCATTCCTTTAGTAATTATGTGTAATTTCAAACAATTAGGTAAGTACCAGGTTAAAGATACGAATGTATATATAGAGCCTCTTATCAATGAGCTACTAAAGTTATCGGTTGGCATCACAATGTACGACATATATAAACCAATCAAGGAGAAGAAATTTAAATTCCGTGGAATACTTTTATGGACAATTCATGATGCCCCTAGACTAACACATTTTTGTGGTATGTATAAGCATTCTAATATTTCTCTTTAATACTATACAATATTTTAATGTTATCATGGTGTATGTTTACTTTTTAAATAATCTCATCATATAATTAACATTAATCCATTTGTTGCAGGTCTTCAAACAAAGGGTAAATTTTCATGTCCAGTTTGTGGCCCTAAGATGAAGTATCGTCATTCAAAAGTTTAGGAAAGATGGTGTTTGATGAGTATAGGCACCTTCTTCCTAAGAACCATAGGTATCGTACTACTAAAAAACATATTTTCAATGGGAAAGAAGAGACTGGTTTAAAACCACGAAGAATGACACCTTACCTATAGAGGTTGGACTATAATAGAAATCATCAAGGTACTCAATTTCATAATGTATCGTAGACCGTGTAATGTTTTGAATGTTTATTTTAATCATTGAATTTATTTTACCGTATTTGATAATTACTTTTGTGATTTCTTTTATTCTTCATGAAGGCCAAAATCATCATGAAGGTATTAATAATGGGCTTCCATGAGGAATAAAATCTTATCCCACTCAATTCATGAGGTTTCCCTACTATGAGAAGCTAAAAATAGCTCATTTGTTTGATACAATGCATATCGGGAAGAATGTGACTGAAACATTATGGAGAATCATAGATGGTAGGAGGGACAATGACAAAATTGTCAAAATTTGTATTGACATTCAGGAAGCCAATCATGCAATGCGAAGTGTGATCCAATATTCAAATAGATTAGATGGAGTACTAGACCGAAATAACCTTCCATAGTTATTAACAGAGCAACAAAGCAATGATGTAAAAGAGGTCATTCAAAGAATTAAATTTCCCATGGGTTTTTCTTCAAACATAAAAATATCTTAACGAAGAAAGGTGAATTTGGTGGGGTAAAAACACATGATTGGCATACCTTCATTAAGGTAATAATTTTGGTATACATATTTATATATGTTGGCCTTATAGATTTTTTTTTATTATTATTTATTTTTTCTTGTCTACTTTGGTCAAAACAAATAACGATTCATTTTGTTGTTATAGTATGTTCTACCGCTATCTCTCCCAAACGACTTTGACAACAACGTCAAACACGTTATATATGACCTTGGAAAATACATGAGGTAAGATGTAGTTTTGATTTATATGCAAAATGTTCTTTCAAATTATTTTTGTACTTAATGACACGTGTTTTACTTGTAATGTAAGTAATATATTATATTATGTTATGTTGAAACATGTTATTTTCTTATGTCACGGTCTCATGTAGATGGTTGCCATTGAAAGAAATCCATGAAGATGATATAAAGTATTGGAAGAGAGAAAATCCTCGTCTAATGTGTGAAATGCAAAAGTATATACCTCCTACATTTTTCAATGCACAAGAACACTACCTCATACACCAAGTTGAGGAAATTGAAATTTGTGGAGTTGTTCACACAAGGTCAATGTGGATGGTGGAGAGGCACTTGAAATCATTGAAGGCATTGGTTAGACAAAGAGCACGTCCTGAGGGTTCTATGGTGAAGGATATATGGTATATCAATCCATG